>JAAXCT010001999.1:0-103461 GCA_012490785.1 Eragrostis nindensis
TACAAAAATATGTTCTAAAGCTATGGCTAACAGGCTTCGCCTATCCTTGCTTATGAGGTTGTCTCAGGAAGAGAACAGAGCGCTTGTGTACCTGGCCGGCTTATTACGGATAATGTGGTGATCGCATATGAATGTATCACTATTGAGAAATAGGAAAGGGAAGCAAGGAGCATGTGCGCTGAAGCTGGATATGGTAAAGCTTACGATAGAGTTGAGTGGGAAATCTCGATAATGTGATGCATGCTTTGGGGTTCTCTGATAAATGGAGGGGGCTGGTGATGAAATGTGTGACATCAGTGTCCTTTTCAGTCCGGGTTAATGGCCTCTCTTCTCTCCAGCTTCACGCCCACTCGAGGTATCAGACAAGGTGACCCTATTTCACCGTATCTTTTCCTTCTTTGCGCAGAAGGACTATCTAGTATGCTAAAATTTAGTGGACCAGCTTATATCTCGAGAGGAGTCCGGGTGAGCCGTCATGCGCCATGGATTTCCCATTTGTTGTTCGCTGGACTGCTTGATTTTTATGGAAGCATCACAAAGAAGTGCCACACGAGTATCTGGTATTTTGAGTGACTACAATCAAGGCTCTGGCCAGCTGGTTAATAAGCAGAAATCGGCAGTTTTCTTTAGCACGAACTGTGAAGATGAGATTAAAACGACGGTGCATGAGGCATTGCAGATTGACACTGAAGCCCTGGGTGAGAAGTATCTTGGACTACCGACTGCGGTTGGAACTGCCGCTGATGGCACTTTCGATTACGTGGCAGACAGAGTTCGAGGTTTCGTCTGTGGCTGGGGCGAGGATACTATGAGTTGTGCAGCGAGAGAAGTACTGTTGAAAGCAAATGCACAAGCAGTGCCTACGTACCCAATGAGTTGCTTTAAGCTTCCGGCCAAAGTCTGTGATAAAATGAAGACTTATATTTCTAATTTCTGGTGGGGTAGCTCCATTGACAACCACAAAATCCACTGGCAACGTTGGTCCAAGCTTACTCTACCGAAAGGCCAAGGAGGAATGGGCTTCCGTGACCTCCGTCTCTTCAACAAAGCTATGTTAGGCAAGCAGGGCTGGAGGTTGATGACACGCCCAGACGCATTATGCACACGGGTTATCAAAGGTAAATACTTCCCCAATGGAGATTTCCTCTCGGCGTCGAGGAAGAGAAACTGTTCTGAAACATGGAAAGCCATGATCCATGGAAGGGACATTCTGAAAAGAGGGATGATCAAGAGAGTAGGAGCAGGTACAACAATCAATATATGGGAAGAGAATTGGATCCCTGGAATCGGTAACCTGAAACCACGGGTTAGACTCGAGGAAGCACAAGTCAATGTGGCGAGTGATTTATTTATCCCGGGGACCAGAATATGGAATGAACCACTTATCAAGGAGTCGTTCATTGCCATGGATGCAGAAGAGATCCTCAAAGTTCAACCTGCTCGGCATTGGATTGATGATCATTACGCCTGGGCATTTGAGAGGAATGGTTACTACTCAGTGCGCTCTGCATATCGGGTCCTGAAACAAGAGCAAGAAGACCGACAGCTCATCCGAGACAATGCAGCCGGTGCTTCTGATGATAGCCAGTGGTGGAAAGTTTTATGGAAGATGAAAATCCCTCCAAAGGTACGGGTGTTCTGGTGGCGGGTTATTAACAATTTCATGCCGAGCAAGGCGGAACTGAAGAGGCGCCACGTGCTGAAAGAGAGCCATTGTGAGGCATGCGGTGATCCAGCTGAGAACCTGTTCCACGTCACAGTGGAATGTTCATTTGCAAAGAGGTTCTGGGAAGCTGTTCGGGAAGTCATGGATATTAAACTTCCGGATCTCCATCCTCTGACTTGGGCAAAAGACATCATCTCAGGGCAGGTCTGTTCTTTAGCCGATGCAAATGTGCTTGTGTGTGGTGCATGGTCGCTGTGGTCAGGCAGAAACGCAAGGAACCACGGAAGGAGTCGTTGGAATGCGACAGCAGCAGTCAAGCATATAGCTAAGATGCTTGAGGACTTGGTGTGTATGGAGACTTACAATGAACCTGAAAAAGTAAGGATCCAGGAGAGATGGAAACCGCCTGATCGAGGTTGGGTCAAAGTGAACACGGATGGAGCCTTTGACATAGCATCAGGTACTGGGGCTTCAGGCGCAGTTCTGCGAGATGAGCTCGGTGTGCTGCTGGCTGCTGAAGGGCGATGGCTACAACACATGGCTGATCCCTTGACAGTTGAGGCAATGGCGGCGAGGAACGGCTTATTGTTAGCTGTGGCGTTGGGCTACAATCAAGTCATTTTGGAGGTCGACAATCTCACTCTAGCGAACTCCCTCCGCTCTGGTGTGGAAGATCGGTCTTTGATTAGCGGGTTATGGCATGAGATCCAAGAGCTCGGCAGATCGTTTATTTCTTTTCGCATTCAGTTTGTAAGGCGTGAAGCTAATTCTGCAGCACATTGTTGCGCGAAGAAGCCTAGCGCTGATAGTAGGATGTGGTCGTGTGTTGGGTACACCCGGACCCGGCTAATGGGGATTATATCCAAGGATTGTAACTCTGCCGTAAGTTAATAAAGCTCTTGTGACTTGCTCTCAAAAAAAAAAAAAACTCACCCTTATAGGACACCACTGGAATCAAATCGTCTGTTGTCGGTATTATGACTGCGAACCATCCCGTTTCAGTTACGATGCGCCTGGATGGCCAAATCCCCTCTTATATCATTATGTTAACAGCCCAAAACTCCTTAATTGGCCCATTAAAAGTGGTAATCATACCGGACCAACAAGTACCAGAGTATCCCTTCAAAGCTTTCTTGGAGCAATATACGAGCAGACAGGTTGAGAATGTTGTTAGTACAGGAACTAGAATATGAACCTGAAGAACATACTCTAAATGTTCTGATTGTCTCACTTAAACTTACGGCACTCTACTTCTGATTTAAAACATTTATTTATTTTTTTGCGAAAATGATTAAAACATTTAAATTGATCATTGACCTTCGAGCTTCTTCTGAATTGGATAGGTACCGAGTGTATATTTAAGGGTCATTCAATTAATTCTTACCCGTTCTTTTTATGTTGTGACTTGCGAGACGCTGTGATGCAACCATTCATTTTTACCACCGCATTTTTTTGAGTTCCATATTTTGCATATATGCCTTATGTTGAATATGCTTATGAATGTATACGAACGAAATAAAAATATAGAAATTGTTTATTATATTCATACAAAATAGGTATAAATACAGACAACCTTCGAAATATATGGGTGTACACAGCCACAACAATCATTAGGTTAGCACTCTATTTCTAAAGTGTGTCCTACAGCGATGGACAATAGCAATAACGGGATTCGTTGAGTTTCGCCATGGTGTGTGTCTCGATGTTAATGGAAAATACAAGATATATAAATAATCTCGTAATTATTACATTATTTATGAATAAGTAAAATACACCCATATTTTCATTACTTACACCATTGGCATCACTATATAATCGCTGAAGGCACCACAAAATTTTTTATGTAGTTTCTATCTTCTCAACAAATCAATTGGTTGGGTGATCACCTTCACAATTATGCTTCTAGGTCAGATTGTGAAAAGAATAACATAATAGTTGCTATTATTTCACTTGGTTATCAGTTGGATGCAACATTCCCACTCTTATAGTAGGAGAATGCTTCTTCAGAAATCCAATTGGCATCGTCATATGAATCATTAACACATTAGTTACTTGATATGATACGAGTGTTTGAGCAACTAAAATTCCTATTCATTTCTCACACTCACGCAAAAGGGAACAAACATACATATTCAGTAATATGAATCTGGGGCAACATACATGGGTCACGATGAATGATATATCACAGCTATTGGTATGAAATGGAAATGATTACTGCTGATGACCCTTAGCCCTAGTTGTTGCCGCCATGGGTGAGTAGGCAAGGTTCCCTATTTGGATCTGCACCTCCTCCCTTACCATTTGGCGAATCATTGCCACCATCTGTGCATTTACATCCACTACGGGTGGTGATGATGAACAACTGGCGATAGCCTTGTCAGTGAAATTTCCCAAGCAAGCCTCCATTAGTTCCTTGTTTGCTTGATGAGGAGATAACAATGGTGGGCAAGGCTCAATGACAGTGACAAGGGTGGATTGATGATAGGACCATCCACACCACTATTGTTATTGGAGTTGGGTCCTAAGCTAGCATCTGCTTCAGGATTAAGTACTCCAGATGCTGACTTATCATGACTCACCACATAGTGTCACCTGAACATTGGTTGATCGGTAGCAGGATTGTTGTCACCTTGCAGTATACTGATTCGTGGCACTTGGGGATTGAAGGAACTAGGGGTTGAGGCTGCGGCTGCGATGCTTCTTGACGCCTATACCTGCGAATTTTGGAGTTCCAGTGGTTCTTGACGGAGTTGTCGGTGCGCCCAGGGAGGAGGCTTGCGATAGTGGCCCACTTGTTGCCATGGCGTGCTAGGGCGGAGGCGATGAGGGCATCCTCCTGGGGCGTGAAGGGGCGGTGGTGCACTTCAGGATTGAGCTGGTTGCACCATCGGAGACGGCAGGACTTACCGGAGCGACCGGCGATGAAGGGGCTGATGATGCTCCAGCTGCTATGGGCCATGCTCCTCTACCAGCATCATCAGCAGGGCATCCTCCTCCGTGCTCCATGGCCCCTTCTTCACCTCGTTACTTGTTGACATGGATGCAGAGTTCTTCATTTTCTTTGAATCACTTCTAGCTAGCTTGTTTTTTTGTCGCATCCCACTCTTTTCTTGTATGGTTGTGAAATTACAACCAGTAAGTCCAGAGTGATGGTATATGTGAGGGTGTTTTGTATGTAAGCATACATGCACGTATCCAGCTGGGAGTTTGCTTATGTGAATGGACATCCATGCAACCTTGTGCACTCCATCTCTGCTTTTCCAGAAGCAAGTTTGCGTGCAAGTACACATCCAGCCACGCAAAGCCAAACAATGAGCTTAGCTTCATTATTGTTTTCCAGTTGATCACAGGAAAATGCGGGGTGTCATTTGGTGGATGGCCTTTCAGTTTCCTTGCTGGCTTAAGCTGCCACGGGAAATAAGCATCTGATTGCTCCATGCAGCATGATACTAACCCCACCCTTATGACACCAATGTGTCACCTGGAGCCCAAACTCCCTGCAAATCATCTCCCAAACTGAACAAAACTCAAAGCAAACCAAATCTTAACTCGAAACCAATTGTTCAAATAAATGTCAAACAAAAAAGCTTGTGATGCAATTCAAACTTTTCAATAACAAATTGACCTGAACCAAAATTTCTGATAATATACATCCGAAATGAGAATTCCGGAGAATTATTCAGAAATTTGCAAGTTCAGGAAGTGCTCCTAAAAATTCAAAGAAAGTTCAGCAAATCCCTCTGTTCTCCGAATTTTAATTCAAATTATGTTGCTCAAATCTACCTGGACCCAATGATAAAGTTGGATCCGAATGTTTGTTCTATCTTCCCAGTAGTTTTCAGCATTTTTGGAGCACTGGTAGTACCCTGATTAATTTGTGAAACTTTGCTGGATTTAATTCACAGAAATCGTGAGGGTGCCCGGACCCACCCATCAGCCCCTTCGGGCCCGCTCGTCCTCGCCGATTGGGCAACGGCGGCGATCGAAAGCCACGTGGTCGCCCGCCACCGGGCGCGCTGGTGTCCCTCCGCTCCCATGTCGCGGACGCCGCCGCTATATATTGCTTCTCCTCCCATTCGGACCGCCCATCCAAACCGTAGCGCCTTCTCCCCAACCCCGCCGCCACTCGCCATTGTTAGCCGCCCAAGCAAACTCATCGCTGGCCGCTGTTGTTGTTGGTTTCCGGCAAGTCCAAGACAGCTGCGAGGATGCATCAGGGTGCGGGGTAGCTACTTCGAGTCCCCGCTCTCTACTTGGTGCGCGTTGCAGCCTGTGATTGACGAGACTCTTCGCCATGGCAGGCGGTAGAGATCTCTCGACCTCGCCGTGAAATCAGTCGCCTCCGGTAAGCCATCCTTCGAATTGTTGCTACGAGACTTTCAGAATTTTGTTGCGCACCTCTTGACCTCCTCGTCCTCCAATCCCGCAGCTCAGCTCGCCAGGCTGCCACTTTTCCCCACCGCCGTTCGTACCCGTTGAGCACCTCCACGTCGTCGACCACCCTCCAGTCTTCCACGAGTGCTGTGAAAAGCCGGCGAAGCCCGTGCGTGCTCCATCTCAGCCAAAAACCCTCACCATCGCCCAGAACGCCGACGTGCCACCGCTCGCCGCACCATCTCTCGTCGCCGACACCTTGTGGGACCTCGCTGTCGTACTCAACCTCGTGTCCCAAGTTCGCCAATCTGACCTTGTCGTCGATCCACTGTCGCATTGCCAAGTTCGTACGCCGTTTACCTCGAACCGCACCTTGCTGCCGGCGTGTTGTCGCGCGTCGGCGTGCAGCATGCCGTGCCCCAGCTCTGGCCCGGATTCGGCGCACCCGCCACCCTGTGGTCCTCTGTGCTGCCCAGATCAAAGTGGTCGAGCCATGTTTCTCCATTTCTGGAATTTATCTAAATTAGCTGAATTTGTAAAATGCATAATGATTTGTACAGGTTGGTTTTTTTTACAATATTTGTGTGTTGCTCACTATCAGGAAAGTAATTTGTACAGAATTATTTGTTGCCGGAAACATGTACACTCATATGGTCATAACAAAATGATAGTAATGTACATCATACATTTCCACAAAACTAATGTGTTATACATTTTCCCTCAAACGAAATGTATATTACACACACCATGGAGTCTGCAAAATAAATTGGAACTTTATTCCCTAAAATTCGAATCCCTAAGCCCCTTTCATGTTTTCCTTTGGACCTCATCGATGTCAGGCCACCAACGCCACGGTGGTACGGGGACCACAAGGCATCAGATCCGCCATGCTTGAAACAAATTGAATTCGTAACTATTACATTATACAAATAAATTCGTAATTATTACATTATTTATGAAACAAAATTAAATACACCCATATTTTCATTACTTGACACAATTGGCATCAGTACATAATCGCTGAAAAGCACCACACAGTTTACGTAGTTTCTATCTTCTCAACAAATCAATTGTTTGGGTGATCACCTTCACAATTATGCTTCCAGGTAAGATTGTGAAAATAATACCATAACAGTTGATATTGTTTCACTTAGTTATCAATTGGATGCACTGTTCCTACTCTTATCATAGGCGAAATGCTTCTTGAGAAATCCAATTGGTGTCATCATATGATTCATTAATACATTCAATTACTTGATCAGATATAAATGTTTGAGCAACTAAAATTCTTATTCATTTCTTACACTCATGCGAAAGGGAAACAAACATACATATTCATTAATGTGAATCTGGGGCAGCATACATGGGTCAAGATGAACGATATATGACAGCCGTTGGAATGAAATGCGGAATTACCACTCCTGATGACTCTTCTTTTCTTTTTTATGCAAAACCGTAGGAAAAATCCCCACAGTGTTTGTCAATTTTCCTAATATAAAAGGAGAAAAAGTCTTAGGAATGACTTACCGGAGCGACCGGCAATAAAGGCACTGATGAGGCTCCAGCTGCGGTGCGGGACATGCTGCTCGATCAGTCTCATCAGCAGGGCATCCTCCTCCGGGCTCCATGGCGTCTTTTTCACCATGTTACTTGTTGACATGGATGCAGATTCTTTATTTTCTTTGGATCACATTCTACTACCTCCAACAAATTGATGAGCTGATTAATTGACTTGCAACCACACTACACCACCTTTTGTGCAACGTATGGACCATCGATAACGGAAAAGGAAAAAGGTAGAGGCCATGGCCGGCTGTATGCTTGTCATGCCATGTATGTGCGCACAGTTCGGTTTGTTGTATCGCTTGTTGGTACTGTTTTAGGTAGCATGTTTTAGCCAGCTAGTTTTTTGTCGCATCCCATTCTTTTCTTGTATGGTTGTGGCACCTCGCCGTCGTACTCAACCACGTGTCCCAGGTTTGGCAATCTGACCTTGTCGTCGATCCATCGTCGCATTGCCAAGTTCGTGCACCGTTTACCTCGACAGCGTCTTGCCGCCGACGTGTCGTCACGCGCCGGCGTGCAGCACGTCGTGCCCCAGCTCTGGCCCGGATCCGGTGCGGCCGCCACCCTGTGGTCCTCTGTGCTGCCCAGATCTAAGTGGCCGAGCCATGTTTCCCCATTTCTGGAATTTATCTAAATTCGCTGAATTTGTAAAATGCATAACAATTTGTACAGGTTGTTTTTTTACCATATTTGTGTGTTGGTCACTGTCGGGAAAGTAATTTGTACAGAATTATTTGTTGCTTGAAACATGGACACTCATATAGTCATAACAAACTGATAGTAATGTAGATCATACATTTCCACAAAACTAATGTGTTATACATTTTCCCTCAAACGAAATGTATTATACACACACCATGGAGTCTGCAAAAATAAATTGGGACGTTATTCCCCAAAATTCGAATCCCTAAGCCCCTTTCATGTTTATCTTTGGAGCTCATCGACGTCAGGCCACCAACGCCACGGTGGCACAGGGACCACAAGGCATCAGATCCGCCATGCTTGAAACAAATTGAATTCGTAATTATTACACTATACAAATAAATTCATAATTATTACATTATTTACGAAACAAAATTAAATACACCCATATTTTCATTACTTGACACAATTGGCATCAGTACATAATCGCTGAAAAGCACCACACAGTTTATGTAGTTTCTATCTTCTCAACAAATTAATTGTTTGGGTGATCACCTTCACAATTATGCTTCCAAGTAAGATTGTGAAAATAATACCATAATAGTTGCTATTGTTTCACTTAGTTATCAATTGGATGCACTGTTCCTACTCTTATGATAGGAGAAATGCTTCTTGAGAAATCCAATTGGTGTCGTCATATGATTCATTAATACATTCAATTACTTGATCAGATATGAATGTTTGAGCAACTAAAATTCTTATTCATTTCTCACACTCATGCGAAAGGGAAACAAACATACAAATTCATTAATGTGAATCTGGGGCAGCATACATGGGTCGTGATGAACGATATATGACAGCTATTGGAATGAAATGCGGAATTACCACTCCTGATGACTCTTCTTTTCTTTTTTACGCCAAACCGTAGGAAAAATCCCAACAGTGTTTGTCAATTTTCCTTTTAGGAAGGACTTACCGGAGCGACTGGCAATGAAGGCACTGATGAAGCTCCAACTACGGTGTGGGACATGCTGCTCTATCAGTCTCATCAGCAGGGCATCCTCTTCCGGGCTCCATGGCCTCTTTTTCACCACGTTACTTGTTGACATGGATGCAGAGTTCTTTATTTTCTTTGGATCACATTCTACTACCTCCTCCAAATTGATGAGCTGATTAATTGACTTGCAACCACGCTACACCATCTTTTGTGCAACGTATGGACCATCGATAACGGAAAAGGAAAAAGGTAGAGGCCATGGCTGGCTGTATGCTTGTCATGCCAGGTATGTGCGCACAGTTCGGTTTGTTGTATCGCTTGTTGGTACTGTTTTAGGTAGCATGTTTTAGCCAGCTAGTTTTTTTGTCGCATCCCATTCTTTTCTTGTATGGTTGTGGGACCTCGCCGTCGTACTCAACCACGTGTCCTAGGTTTGGCAATCTGACCTTGTCGTCGATCCACCGTCGCATTGCCAAGTTCGTGCACCGTTTACCTCGACAGCGCCTTGCCGCCGACGTGTCGTCACGCGCCGGCGTGCAGCACGTCGTGCCCCAGCTCTGGCCCGGATCCGGTGCGGCCGCCACCCTGTGGTCCTCTGTGCTGCCCAGATCTAGGTATAGGGGTCGGCCGATTTAGGTATAGGGGACGGCCGACCCAGGCCTGGCCCCTCCTGGGATGGGCTTTGGTGGATGGCTTCCCCCTGGCCTTTAGGCCTCTTGTCCAGGTGTATGGCCTCATATGATGTTCTGGTGGGTTATGGGCCTTTTATCCTTGAATTATGTTCCCGCGGCGAGCGTCATTTGATAGAAGTGTCGGAATCGTCGCTTTGGGGGGCATGTTTACACCTGGAATTCCCTGTTTTCCACCTGCACACTAGAATCTAGAGGTACATGTGGAAATAGGTTATTTGATAATAAAATGCTAGTAAGGAGTGTTAGTTCTTCCTTATTTATGGAGCTAAAAAACAGTCAAATTCTCGGCGTAAGGACCGTCAACACCGAGCCATGTTTCCCCATTTCTGGAATTTATCTAAATTAGGTGAATTTGTAAAAGCATAAAAGTATGTACAGGTTGGTTTTTTTAACCATATTTGTGTGTTGGTCACTGTTGGGAAAGTAATTTGTACAGAATTATTTGTTGCTTGAAACATGGACACTCATAACAAACTGATAGTAATGTACATCATACATTTCCACAAAACTAATTTGTTATACATTTTCCTTCACAGGAAATATATTATACACACACCATGGAGTCTCCAAAAATAAATTGGGACTTTATTCCCCAAAATTCGAATCCCTAAGCCCCTTTCATGTTTACGTTTGGAGCTCATCGACGTCAGGCCACCAATGCCACGGTGGCATGGGGACCACAAGGCATCAGATCCGCCATGCTTGAAACAAATTGAATCCGTAATTATTACATTATACAAATAAATTCATAATTATTACATTATTTATGAAACGAAATTAAATACATCCATATTTTCATTACTTGACACAATTGGCATCACTACATAATCGCTAAAAGGCACCACACAGTTTATGTAGTTTCTATCTTCTCAACAAATTAATTGTTTGGGTGATCACCTTCACAATTAAGCTTCCAGGTAAAATTGTGAAAATAATACCATAATAGTTGCTATTGTTTCACTTAGTTATCAATTCGATGCACTGTTCCTACTCTTATCATAGGAGAAATGCTTCTTGAGAAATCCAATTGTTGTTGTCATATGATTCATTAATACATTCAATTACTTGATCAGATGTGATTGTTTGAGCAACTAAAATTCTTATTCATTTCTCGCACTCATGCGAAAGGGAAACAAATATACATATTCATTAATGTGAAACTGGGGCAGCATACATGGGTCATGATGAATGATATATGACAGCTATTGGAATTAAATGGGAAATTACCGCTCCTGATGACTCTTCTTTTTTTTTACGCAAAACTGTAGGAAAAATCTCTGCAGTGTTTGTCGATTTCCCTTATATAAAAGGGGAAAAAAGTCTTAGGCAGGACTTACCGGAGCGACTGGCAATGAAGGCACTGATGAGGCTCCAGCTGTGGTGTGGGACATGCTGCTCTATCAGTCTCATCAGCAGGGCATCCTCCTCCGGGCTCCATGGCCTCTTTTTCACCACGTTACTTGTTGACATGAATGCAGAGTTTTTGATTTTCTTTGGATCACTTTCTACTACCTCCTAGAAATTGATGAGTTGATTGACTTGCAATCACGCTACACGACCATATGTGCGCGTATGGACCATCGATAACGAAAAAGGAAAAAGGTAGAGGCCATAGTCGACTGTATATTTGTCATGTCATCTATGTGCGCACAGTTCAGTTTGTTGCATTGCTTGTTTATACAGTTATAGCTAGCATGTTTTAGCCAGCTAGTTTTTTTGTCGCATCCCACTAGATCTTTTCTTGTATGGTTGTGGGACCTCGCCGTCGTACTCAACCACGTGTCCCAGGTTCGCCAATCTGACCTTGTCGTCAATCCACCATCAATCCACCATCGCATTGCCAAGTTCTTGCGCTGTTTACCTCAACAGCGCCTTGCCGCCGACGTGTCGTCACGCGCCGGCGTGCAGCACGCCGTGCCCCAGCTCTAGCGAGGATCTGGTGCGGCCGCCACCCTGTGGTCCTCTATGCTGCCCAGATCTAAGTGGCCGAGCCATGTTTCCCCATTTCTGGAATTTATCTAAATTAGCTGAATTTGTAGAATGCATAACAATTTGTACAGGTTGGTTTTTTACCATATTTGTGTGTTGGTGACTGTCAGGAAAGTAATTTGTACATAATTATTTGTTGCCTGAAACATGGACACTCATATAGTCATAACAAACTGATAGTAATGTACATCATACATTTCCATAAAACTAATGTGTTATACATTTTCCTCCAAAGGAAATGTATTATACACACCATGAAGTCTGCAAAAATTAATTGGGACTTTATTCCCCAAAATTCGAATCCCTTAGCCCCTTTTGTGTTAACCTTTTGGAGCTCATCGATGTCGGGCCATCAACGCCACGGTGGCACGGGGACCATGAGGCATCAGATCCGCCATGCCTGCTCTCGGACCCCGTCGTCGACACCACGCGCACGTCGATGCCTTGGTTGTTGCCATCGCCGTCGTTGTTCTCCTCTCACCTCATCAGATCCACGACGACAGCTCACCGTGGCCTGGATCGAGAATCGCCTCACGAACTGACATTCATCGACGCGCACTTGTTGTCGTCGCCGCTGTTGTACGCATCACAACCCCCATGGCTGTGGATCACATTGATCGATGGCGACGCGCGGATAATGAGTCCCGCACGCGCTGCTAACGATAAAACCCAACCCGCCGCGACATCCCACACAGCATCAGCTCCGCAGCTCGTCATTGCTTGTACTCTGTATCTCATCAGCGAGCGCAGCATGTGCCCTGCTGCTCCACCGAACTCACCCTCACTTGCAGTGCCGAAAAAACCGGGGACGAATGGGTTTTAGGGTTAGGGTTACACCGGGGCCTAATTTTTGTTCCCGCAGCGGCAATCATTGGTGGTCCATCAAATCTGAATGGCTGAGATCGCGCAGGGGTCAGCAGCGCAAGCTGCGAGGTGGTTTGACAGCCTTCTTGGTTTAAAGCCCATCGGGGCACTGCTTGGCTCCTAAATGCATTGGGCCACTTCCAGTCGTGGTTTTTTTTCTACTTAAAGCCCATTCCCGCATAAGTTTTTCCATTTTCCTTTTCCAGCCTTTTCTATTTACTGCTTTCCAGTTTTACGCAATCTAATTACTGATTATTGATGAAAACTGCTGGAATATTATGAGAAAAAACAAAGTGTGACAATCTTTTATTGGGACACATGAAAGTGGAAAATAGCCCTGCATTAATTTTTGTAGAGAAACTGTTGCTGCTTCCTTAATTAATCATGAATCAATTTTGAAAATAGTATTCAATTAACAGGATCGACTGAATTAATGCTAGGAAACATTTATCCAGATCGACTGAATCCAATAGGTGACCTAGATACAGGAACAAAACTAACAGGATAAAATGGGGCCGATGTGGAATGCTCTATATCAGGTTCATTTTAAAGTCTTGCCCTTGGTAAACTGTATTTCAAGTACAACAGGCTAGGAGGAGTATCCGGTTGTATTAGCCTTACAAAGAATAAACCAGGACCTGATATAAACTGCGACTTTAATCACCTGATCAACTGTTGGTTGCAACACCACTGCAGTTTTACTTGTTTACTTATCTGTCGTCCATCATCAGCATAAGAACATTCCCATTACTTCCAATCAAAAGAACATTGTCATTACAAAAGAATTGAAGTAATATATGTACCAGCAATGAGCCATGTTAACAGGAATAACGTTAACAAAATGTGATCATTCATAGTATAGCAGGCAGAAAGGTGACCATTCATAGTATAGCAGGCAGAAAGGCAATAGCAGCGTCATAATTACCAAAGAAATACAGATTTGGGCAACAATTGCCAGTCACCTAACAGTAACTGGAATAATCATCAACAATGCCATGCGACCGTTTGTTCAAAATGGGAAATCAGACATATCCCTACTGGTCCTTTAATTTCTTTGTCCATCCATTAACTAACCACAAGCAACAGCTGCATCTGGCGAACTCACTGAAATGAAAATAAATTAGGCTGTCTAAGAGCAACTCCAAGAGTTCTCAAAAAATAGACTCCCAAAAAACTGGTTTTGGGAGCTTTTCAAAACTTACTGGGAGCAAAACTTAATCTCTCCTCCAACCGTTCCCAATACTTAGTTCCAAAAACCATAAATATTTTTATCATTGCAAACACGAATACCAAGCACCAGTGTTTCATCACTTCACCGTCACCTCTAGCAGATCGATGGCAGGCCATGATGCCCCGAATTGATGCCCATGAAGGCCAAAATGGATTCATTAGCAGGTGTAGTAGGTAAATGTGTGGTCGATTTGGTCTAGTCTGCGGCCTGTGACGCAAATTTTTCTGTTTTGCGGCTTGGTATTGGAGAGGTACAGAAGAGATTTTGAGGAACAAGATCCAACAAAGCGGGTAATCAAGCTCGTTCCGGCCGCGACCAACGAAAGCGAGCCATCACCATGGTGTGCAACCAAAGCTACTCCGGTTGATTGGTGAGGGAGTGGCGACGCGATCTTCGTCAGATTGAAGCGACGACAAGGAAACTGCAGCGGCAGAAGACGTCGCTTTCGCGATTGGAGCGCGAGCAGGCGGCGGAAAAATGGTTAGCGAGCCCGCCTCGATCGGGAGTGGCGGAAAAATTGGGAGCGTGGTTGGGAGCTGTTGGAGAGGCTGTTTTTGCTTTTGTTCCCGAAACCAAACTTTTGGGAATGGGTATTGGGAATTGTTGGAGATGCTCTAAGGAGACATCAGACATATAGTTCCCCTAATTAATTAATTAACACGTTTCCTATTAGTATCAGGTAACTGATAATGAGTCTATCAAATCAGCAAACAGTCAATATCAGAAACAGAGCAATTTGGACTGAGGATAAGAATACAGATCATACATAGAATAGAAGTGTCTTACCATTGGAAAGCGAAGGTGGCAGCACCCAAGCGACGACGTAGCGCCAACTGATGGGTGGAGGAGGCCTGGTTCCGGCGACCACCTCGACCAGGCCAGGCTTGTGGACGAACTCCGTGACCCTGTTCATTTTCAGATCGAAGCCGAAGAGGCACTCCTTGAGGAAGAAGTAGACCACGTCGGGGTCCTGAGGGTGCACGAGCGCCAGCACGGGGACCTCCGGACGCGGCATCCCCGCCGTCTTGTAGCCGCTGTTCGCCCAGATCACTCCAAGGCTGTTGGCGCACATCCAATCCCACGACGGTTCTCCCGACGACAGATTGAATTCCAGCGATTGGACCACCACGACGGTTTCCTCCACGGGGTCGACGACCTCACGGGCCATCTCCACGAACAGCAGCTTGCCGTTGCTCACCCCCACCATGCGGTTGCTCTCCGAGCTCGGCGGATCCGCCACCTTGCGACCGTCGCCGATCGCATCCGGGATCTTGATGAAGCGGAGCGCGGGCTCGTCCTCGAAGGGGTCACAGACGAGGAGCCCCCACACGAGGTTGACCCACCAGAGCTTCCCGTCGTGGGCGATCACGTCGTGGGAGGAGGACCACATCCGGCGCCCGAAGTGCATGGAGGGGCAGCACAGATCCTTCTCCACCCACCGGTGGCTGCCCGCGCGGAAGGAGAAGAGGGTGGCGATGTCGACGTCGGCGGCGTCGAGGCGGAGCTCCGCGACCACGTAATCGGCACCGCCGCTGCCGGGGAGGGAGACGAGGCCGATGTTATGGATGTTGGAGATGCCGCGGTGGCCGGAGCGGGCGCGGTCGGGGACGCGCGCGGCGGCGGCGACGTGCGCGTCGCGGCCGGCGGCGGGGTCGGCGGGGAGGAAGCCGCGCGCGACGAGGAGGGCGCCCACGGGGTTCTTGTCGAGGTCGAAGCCGACGAAGGGCCACTCGGAGACGTGGAGGAGGAGGAGGCCGTCGGTGGGGTCGGCGGCGACGACGTAGGGGTGCTTGTCGGCGTCGTCGTAGTTGGGCTTGGGGTGGAGGCTCATCGGCACGGTGAGGATGGAGACGCCCGGCGGCAGGGCGAGCTCGACGGAGAGCTCCCCGGGCTCCTCGACGGAGTCGTGCTCCACGCGTGCGACGCGGCCCAGGATCACCCAAGGACGCGGCGGCGTGGACGTTGAGCATTCCGGCGAATCCATCGAATTTTGAGAGAGATTTGGGGTGGGGTTTGTTTTACAGAGAGAGAGATGGTGTGTCTTTCTCTTTTTCTTTTTTTTTTTATAGGAGATGGTGTGTCTTTCGGGTGATTGGCAGTTGCGGCGCTGTGTTTTTAAGGGTTCAGCGTGCCGATTGCGGCGCAATGTTGGTTTTCCAATCTCGTCGATGCGGCGTGGTAAAATAGGTAAATTGACCAGTATAACTTAATTTGTAAGAGGAAAGGACTGGCCTTTTACCATTAGCAAATAGGACTGGCCACTGCCTACTGTGTACTAGCTCGGTTCATGTCATTCTAACTTTGGACACGTGAATTAAAGGAGAGGTGAAAAAAATAGGTGCACAGAAAATAAAAAATAGAGAGATAATATAGAGGTGTATCAGGAAGAGAGAAAGGTGCATTAGGAAATAAGAATGACATGTAATTTGAAAAATTAGAGAAGTCTAAAATGACATGTAATTGTGAACGGAGGGAGTAGTTATCGAAATTGTTACCTTCTCCACTAACTGGCATCCAACCAGTTTGCTATATCAATTTGTTTTGACTCAAATTTACATCATCTCTTCGTCAAATTCATTAATCATTTCCGATACTTGGGTTCTAACCGTAACAACACAAAATGTGGTGTGGATGGTGGCCATAGCTCGCCACGCCCAAGGTTTGACCAGCTCAACACTGGTATGTCCCGCGCACGCGGTTTGGGCCGTCAGTTTCAGCCCATTAACGGCTCTGTCGTCTTCATCCTCACGAATCGCTCTATTCGCACACCCAACTATTGGTATTTCTTACGTCATGAAAAGATCAGCAAGCGTACGGAATACCGTTGTAGCATTTCACCCTGGAGTATTCTAAGGTATTGTATTTGTTTTCCCCAAGGAACAGAGGTAAATCTACTTTATGGTAAAACTCATCCAAGGACAACAAGAACACAGGTAGAGAGGATAAACAATGGGTATGGTTTCCTCAAGGGAAGCTCAAGATCATGCTCTACTTACTTCGGGCGTCGGCCTAGACCTGGTCCGCCAAGTCACTCCGGCCTACAACTTCATCACGTACCTAGACGTAGAGGAATACAAATGTTGAATAGAGCTGTCACCACCTACCGCCTACCTCTAACAACCATGCGATACACAACAAACAAAGACAACCTCCAGCCTAAATACCATGTCTATGCCTTTGATCACCACCTTAATCCCGCATTAAAACAATTAGAAGATTAAGGCACCCCTAAACAAGTACAACAAGATCAATGAACTGTAAGCAATGCTCAACCAACCCAAGACTATCACAAACACTCACTTATGAATAGAACAAAATCATGAACGATGAACGAACGATGAACTATTAATAAGAAAGTATTCTCTAGAGTACAAGAGATAACTAATGCTACAAGAGCAGGACTCCCCTCTCTTCTACTCTACTCTCTCCCTACTCTACTAGTATACAAAAGGCCCTTGGCCCTTGAGAGTGGAATCACTCTCCTCTTATTGTGTGTGTTGAAAGAGAGGGTACCCCTTGATTTATAGCCTTCTGAGGTCGGTTTGTTGGCCATCCACCACCTTAGTTATGTTTGGAAATACTTTTGTGACTTCCTGAAGGCGGTAGGGGCCAGGACCCCCGACTGATAGGTCAGCCGACCTGTGGGGGCCACCCTCTGGCCTCCCTCTTGTCTGGCATATCCCCTGGAATATTCTTCATATGATTTTAATGGACCTCGGGATAATTGAGTTGATTTGGTATTGATTATGGGCCCATCTATATCTTTTCCTTTTATGAGGATTTCCAGGAAAGGTTTTTCTTCATGCTTCCTTATTGTTTTTCTTTTTTTATTCGCTTCATATACATGTATGCATAATTTCTAATTGATGGTCAAAATTGGTACTTAAGGACAATCGACACCGACCCCTGCACGCCGTGAGCTCGCTCTGAGCCGTCGCGCCGCCTCTCCACGGGACACCGCGCGCCCGGTCCTCCTCCGTTGCGCCGCCACGTCGGCTCCCCTTCCGTGGCCACCTCGTTCTAGCAAGCAGGAAGGAGAATTTGTTCTGGCGATAAAAACAATTGTTCTTGTTTTGGTAACTTCTGCTAACTGGCATCAAACCGTTTGTTTTGACTCAAATTTACATCATCTCTTCGTCAATTTTTCGATGCAAAAAGAGAAAATCACTAATCTTTCCCAATACTTGGGCTGTAACCGTAACCACACATAATCACCATGTATATACTTTCAAGCTGATTCATGCACTAACAATTTCTTAAGTGTGAATCCCACCGACCTTTTGTCTTTATCATGTGTGTAGACCACATCGACTTCTCTTGTCCATATCCACTGGGACACCAACCGTTACTAAACTACTCCCTCGATCCCTTTTTATAGGGCGTTCTGGAGGTTTGGATTTTTCTCTAAATGTAGCATGTTTTGAGAATAGGACAAACTTTGTGGTTGGTGGAAGGGTTGGTGGAGGGATGGTGTTGGCAGTAAAATGTGATTTCTACTGCTTCACACACGCGGCCTGAGAGATTTGCTTGACTCTGTTCAGGACCAAACTTGGAGCGCGGTGAATTCCGGAGCGTGCCAGTCGATTTTCCCTGCAAATCGACAAAGACAAGAAACATGTGTAAAATTCCTAGGCTATCGGCTCCGGACAGACCGATGCGTAACCACAGCCGATGTTAGTGGTTAAAATAAAAGATTATATTAAATGCTCGGCAGTCGGCTAGAAACGAATCGGCATGTTCGTAATAAGTAAATACTCGCACGATAACTAAAGCAGAAACATGCATCAAAATCGGCAATCGGAATAACATGTAATCGGCAAGTAGCTATCGGCAAGTATCATGACACAGTAAATCGGCATCGATAAACAAGGTTCAAACCTTTACTTGAACAGAAATAATAAAATATTTAAAAGCACACAAGCATAGATTTGAACGTGGTAACCAATCGGCTAAACACCCCGAAAGAACGGTTAAACCAATAGCAACTAAACATACCCATAATCTAACGATCGCTTCACCGAGGACACGTCAACTAAGTGAAGTAAAACAGGACACGTCAAACTGTTCTACACGATCGGCAGATACGGGTATAATCGGCAACTATCGATCCTAGAAACTTAGCAAATTAAATCTAACTCTTAACAACTGTTTCGCCGAGGACACGTCAACTAAGCGAAGTAGACAGGACAAGTCAAACTGACTACCCAGTAGCTAAAAGCAGATCTAATCGACTAAGCACCTTAACCGTGACTCGAATAACTAGATTAAACAGAGAATCGGCATCGGCAATCGGCAACAAGGTTGCGGCTAGGACAAGTCAACTAACCATAACAAAGAACTGGACTAAGTCTTAAACAATTCCAAGTTGTCGATGCACAACATCGAACCCTAGATCAATCTAAATTACCGGATAACTAGCAGCCACATCAATCTTAACTATGGACAAGTCGACATAATGAAGATCGATGCGCTTACCTGACGAAATCCAAGTCGAAACCGGAGCCCCGATGGACGCCGATGTCGACGAAAATTCCGTCGAGAAGTTGTGGCGATGCGCCGAAAAGTGATTGTATTGATTGATTGCTTTTTACAATACTCACGGGTCTATATTTATATACCCAAGGCGAGACTCCGACTCGACCACGATTAGGTCAAACTTTCTAAATCTAGAAAAAGAATTAAAAAGGGATACACAAACCCACACGTGCGCGCATCTCACGCGATTTCTTCGGCTTCATGATCACTTGTGGGCCACCACTTTGCACAAAAACCTTTTTCCACCCGGCGCATACCCTGTCACTCACTGACAATGGGCCCTGGGCCAAAATTTGGTGTTGACATATGCCCTCCCAAGCCGAGGTATGGAATCTCCATGCGCCGGATTGTTTCCTCATTTCTCACGCCTCCTCGATTCTCGCGCCATACTCAACGCTCCTGCAATGCCTCTTCGCATTTCGCACCGCCATCAAGTCACCTGCAGCACGTCTCGTCTTATAAATAGATGCCATCTACCGCACATCTCCTTCTTCCTCCTTTCACCGGCGCGTCTCTTCATCTTCCCATTCTCTCTCTTCATCTCATCGTCGGCGACAAATCTCTCCGGAGGACCAAGAAATCTGCAGAATCGAGCTCAAGCTTTCCTCTTCGTCATGGCGCAAGTCACCGCTTCCTCTACCGCCGTTCCCCAGGTATCAATCCCTTGTTCCCATTCTTGTTCTAGAATAGGGTTGTCTGTTCTTGCGGTAGACTGTAGATCTCTTCATTTTCTTCATACCTTTCTCTGCTCTTCGTCTTCGCATTCGCTTACCATTTCACCTTTGCTTCGAAACATTAGTTTCAATATTCACTAGATGCGCTTAATCTTGATGAACCAGCATTGCCTTCATCCTCACTAGATTTATTTTTCCATCGTCTCTAGGAACTGCAAAACCAGATCTTGATTCCAACAGACCTCGCTACACACCGGTTCCTGGGGCCTATGGGCAATGCGGATCCAATAGAGTTCATCTGTAGCGAGACTCTCAGAATGCCTTTCAAGAGATCACCAGTTACCTTAGAAACATGGGTAGGCAGCTTCAAATCATGGCCCACTGCCATTCCAGGCTGGCGCGAATGGTTCCTCAGAATCAAGGCTGCGAAATCGACAACATGGGAACTCGTCGGCATAGAGCACTGTTTAGAACTATCCCTTGCCGATATGAAGAAAAACGAGCCAATGCTATCGGCATCCTGCTATTTCTGGTCTGATGCACTGAATGCCTTCCTTTTCGTCCATGGACCAATGACTCCTACCCTTATGGACATCAAGATGCTTGCCGATTTGGACATAACATCCAATGTGAGCCTTCAGAGTTTGAAAGTCAAACCATCACATCAGTTTGATGTCAGAAGCATTGGTGGATGGAAGAAATACATCACCACCTTCCGAGGCACAGGACCAGTGACAGATAGAGAGCATGCAGCCTTCCTGATGATGTGGCTTGAGCACTTCTTTTTCTGTGGAGCCCAACTCAATCCTGTATCCAATCTGCAGGACTTAGCAGAACGATTGGCAGCTGGCACCCAAATGCCCATCGGCAAATACTTGCTTGGTGCCCTTTACTCACTTCATCAGGTTGCCGATAAGCTTTGGCATAATACTCCAATCGGCAACATCGGCGGCCCCTGGTGGTTCCTTCAGATGTGGCTCACGCTGCACTCCTACAAGGCCATGGATCTTCAAGACTTGCATCTGTTCAGATTCCCGACCCCCAATCAAGTCGGACGCCGATGCACTTCATTAGGAGAAGCTCTGGTGTCGATAGATGGACTCAGTATGGATGTCGATCACTTGGCTTCATACTTCAAAGCTTTTTATAGAGGCATCACCAATGATCACCTCGATTGGTTCCCTTACGGAAATTCTGAGATTATGGAGCACTTCGAGATCCCCTTTACCTTCCGGGCCGACAATCCACTCCAGAACGCAACATCGGCAACTATCTTCGTAACTTGTATCAAGCCTTGCATTTTGCCGACAGGACTGAATGCATCAGGCCGACTGAACCCATCATATGAATTCTACAATCCTTCATTCGCTGCAAGGCAAATGGGTCTCGGCCAGCTTCCTCCCAGTCTCTTCTATGCTGATAAAGTCAAAGCCCGTGCAGTCATTACATCGGCATTGGAGTACCCTTGGCTATTTGGCCTGACTGACAACCTGCCCATCGGTCACATCGACAACATAGTCTTGTCCCCTTCCTGCACAAGACTCTTCAGACAATGGTGGGCAGAATGGTCAAGACACCTCCAATGCACCAACACAGCATCTTTTGTCTCCAATCTTCAACTTTCTGACCCAATAGGAGAGGTAACCGATCTCAACTTCCATCACTTTTTCTTATCGACATATATCGTCGGTAATAACTTTTCTCTTATGTTGCAGTCTGACGTGGAAGATGCACCGACGCTGAGCAATAGCGGAATCGGCATCGTGTATGTGACTCCACATCCAGAACCAATTCTCGGCTCCGACGCACCAACACCGGCCCAAGTTCTCAAAGGCCAGACTTCTGGAACAAAACGTCAAGGCCCTCGCTTCAAAGTCCCAGCCAAGCGTCATAAAGCCCTCTTGAAACAACCAAGCTCTGCGCCAACTCCTCCCAGCAGCCCAGTAATCGTTCTTATCCAGATAATCATTTCATGATTTAGCGAATATCGAGATCTAACTTTTGTCTCATTTTTAGGGCCACTCTGGAGAAACCCCCGAAGAAGCCGAAGCCCATGCCGATACTGACACCGAAACCGTTGATCCCCAACAAGTACCTGCTGACATTCCTTCAGAAGAAATCGGCATCGGCACTCAGCAAACACCGGCTAACATTGCCTCAGAGGAAATCGGCATCGACACTCAGCCTCAGGTTTGTTCTCAAAACTTGTTCATCGGCATCCATACCTTCATTAATCTCTTTGTATTCAATGGCCACAGGAGCCAAGAGAAGAAGAATCGGCAAACCCTTCTGCCAACGAACCTGAGACTAGAGCAACTCCTGCTCAGAACATTCCAGAGAGCCGTCCTTTTGATTCTGGAGCATCTTCTTCTCAAGCCATTCCTGTCGATGTCGATGTCGATCTGTCTCAGGTAATAAATGTCGATTTGCTTCCTTCATTAATTCACCATCTAATCATATTTTATATCCGCAGGCACATGTGGTAGAACCAATCATCGCCATGCATCATCGGCAACCACTACCGATCGACGTCCGCAACGAGCTACTCGAACTGGAAGCCAGACTTGAGCACGCAGACATAGGAGATCTCACCCGCAACGCCAGCTCAGTCCGTGCCAGGTTCGAAACCATCCAGAATCGGCTTCCAAGAGACCTGATGGTTGCACTCCATCCGGTGGCTTACAGAGAGTTTCGACGCTTTGACTATGAGCTTGCACAAGAAAACATCAAACGCCAATCCAAGCAGCACCAACTTCTTGCGGAAGCAGAAAAGGCTCTTCAGCTCTCCCAGCAAGAAATGGAGAAATATAACTCCATGAAGAATCGGCTGACAGAAGAAGAAAATCGGCTAACCCAGCTGAAGAAAGAAGCCGAAGACCTGAGAGCAGCCCTGCAAGCTAAGGAGCAAGAAGTATCGGCATCGGCAGAGATCATAGCCAAGATCAACGCGAACATCCTCCAGCAAAAGGACGTGGTCGCGGCCTCCGTCGAAGCCTCAGAGCGTGCCTGGGAATGCGTACCCGCAGAGATCGAGTCCAATGATGATGACAACTATACTCTTGCGGAAATCGATCAGCTTCGTACCCACGCACTGGATGTAATCCGCGATTATTTGTATCCACGTCGTGCATGAGCTTGTAATCACCAAGTACTTTGTTCTATTGACCACTGTAATATATATCTGCTTTCACATTCCTTTGTTTTTTTTATATATATATTCAGTGCAAACTTCTAGATGACACCTCACGTGAAAATTGTGTATCTGACATAATGAATTGTACCTCTGTCTTCATATGGCGTGCATCCTTTCGACAGACAGGTCGTACCAATCACTTTAATTGCAACAGGTCCTTTACTATTCCACGATCTTATCACCTTTCACATCCCGGTCTATAAAAAGGACCAACTTCCCTCACCAAAATCATCAACACAATGGCCAGCAAGAAAAATCCCTTTCACAAAACCTCAGCAATACATCCCACTATGCAAGATAGCAACGACAAACTTCTTTTGCCTTTATGCATCTCTCCAGCCTTTCACCCTCCTTTTTTTTTCTCCAATCTCTTCCAACTGATGCTATCCCTCTTGAGCTAATCCCCAAGAACAGCGGCTCCTCTTCAGACTTCGAGGAAGAACTCATGTTCTTCGTCAGATAAGGTTCCTTCTCAGGGACAACATCTTCTCCGACGTGATGAGGTCATCGACTTGCTTGGTTCCTGATGCCCCCAAGCATCGACCCATCGCACCCTGCGTCAACACCTGGCAGATACTCCAACATCCTGCAAGGGGAGCAACAATCCCTTCCATCCCCTGCTGTAGTTGGCAGAAACCGCAGTGTGTATCTTTGGCGTAGAAATTTGTACCTTGCTATTTTTTCTTTTGGTTTCTTTGTAAATTTTCTAAGGCTGATACCAGTAGCATCGGCCATCTCAAAGGCGACACTCTTAATGTCGGCTCCGCTGGAAATTTAACCGAACACTTTAAGAACCTACCCAAATACTAGGGTAGTATTTCTTCAGGTATTTTCCATTGAGCGCTCGGCCAAATTCTTCTCCATCCAGTTCCTTCAAAATATAAGCATTACAAGACACACATCGGCTAATTATATAAGGACCTTCCCAATTAGGTGACCACTTGCCGAAACGATTATCTCGTACACCAATCGGCAACTTGACTTTCCAAACGAGATCTCCCTCATCAAATTGCTTAGTCACCACCTTCTTATTATAATGCCGAGCCACCCGTGCTTTATTGTCTTGAATTTTCTTCAACGCAACCAACCGCTGCTGATTGATATCTTCCAATTCATCCATCATGAGATCATGATACTGCTCTGCTGTCAACTGATTCTGCAAATCGACCCTTCTCGACCCTGCATTGACTTCCCATGGCAAAACAGCTTCATGCCCATAAACCAACTGATATGGCGTTACTTGTACTGATCCATGACGAGACATTCGATATGCCCATAACGAATCGGCTAACGAAGTATGCCACTTCCTCGGCTGATCTCTAATCTTGCGCTTAATCAACTTGATCAAGGACTTGTTTGAAGCTTCAGCCTGACCATTTGCTTGGGCATAATATGGCGACGAATTTAACAATTTAATACCCATATCATCAGCAAAATCTCTGAACTCTTCAGAAATAAAGATAGAACCTTGATCTGTAGTGATAGTCTGAGGAATACCAAATCTGTAGATTATGTGCTCTTTAACAAAAGCAATCACATCCCTCGAGGCTACACTTCTGTAAGGTACTGCTTCAACCCACTTGGTAAAATAATCTGTAGCCGCCAATATATATTTATGCCCCTTACTGGAAGAAGGATTAATTTCGCCGATCATGTCGATTCCCCATCCTCTGAACGGCCACGGCTTGACGATAGGATTCATTGCCGATGCCGGAGCTCTCTGAATCGATCCATACTTCTGACAATCTTGGCAGCCTTTATAATATTCAAAACAATCTTCAAGCATGGTAGGCCAGAAATATCCACCTCTTCTGATCAACCACTTCATCTTGTATGCCGATTGATGGGTCCCACAAATCCCATCATGAACCTCCATCAGCATTTTTCTGGCTTCATCGGCATTCAGACACTTCAACAGAATCCCTTCCAAGGTCCTGTAATAAAGCTGATCATCTATTAATACATACTTCATTGCTTTGTACCGTAGCTCTTTGGATGTTTTCTGGGTCGGATCCCTCAAATAATCCATGATCTCGATCCTCCAATCTTGCAAATCGACATCGGCTTCATTATCGACAGAACCTATAATAAGCCGATACCCAGATGCATGCTGAGTCAAATCATTAGCTTCAGAATTCATTTGTCGAGGAACATGGCTAATTGTGATATGCTTGAAACTCTTCATTAGATCTTGACACTTCTGATAATAATCCCGAAGCACTTCATCTTTGCATTCATATTCACCATTCAACTGCCCCACAATCAGCAAAGAATCCCCAATGACTTCAACAAAATCGGCATTAGCTTCTTTCAACAGTTGCAACCCCTTCAACACAGCTTCATATTCAACTTGATTATTAGTATGAGCTTCAACTGTGAATGAAAACTCAAACCTGGACCCTTTAGGGGTGACGATAACAATGCCGATACCACATCCATGTTTGCAGATCGATCCGTCAAAAAGCAAGCGCCATGGAACTGGCTCCACCATACCTTCATCATGCCCCCCATGCTGAACTATCAAATCGGCAAATACCTGGGCCTTCATAGCTTTAGCAGATTCATATTTAAGATCAAACTCTGCAATTGCCAACATCCACTTCCCAAGCCTGCCCTTCAATACTGGAGCGGACAAGATGTATCTGACAACATCGGCTCGACAAACAATAGTACATTCTTTGGATAACAGATAATGTCTCAATTTCAGAATATCGGGTCTCTGCATCCACCAATCGCCGACTGAGATAAAAGATAATCCTCTCATCGCCATCTTGTATTTGCGTCAATGCCGAACCAATACACTTGTCATCGGCAGATAAATACAACTTGAAAGGAATACCTGGCTTAGGTGGCATTAACACAGGTGGTGAGATTAAATATTCCTTGATGTCATCAAGAGCCTTCTGATGTTGGGCTTCCCATCGAAATTCTTGATCTGCTTTTAACTTCAATAATGGAGTAAAAGCATTAATCTTCCCAGAAAGGTTAGAAATAAATCTCCTTACAAAGTTAATCTTGCCGATCAGAGACTGCAATTCTTTTTTACTGGCAGGAGGTTTAATCTTCTTGATGGACTTCATACTCTTGGGACCAATTTCAATTCCCCTTTCATGAACAATAAAGCCCAGAAATTGACCTGCCCATACACCAAAGGCACACTTGTGCGGATTCATCTTCAGGCCATACTTTCTGGCTCTCTCCAGCACTTACCGCAAGTCGGCAATATGATCTTCGATTGATTTAGACTTTACCATCACATCATCAATATAAATCTCCACCAATCGGCCGATCAAATCATGATAGATGAAATTCATTGCCCTTTGATACGTAGCACCAGCATTCTTCAACCCAAAAGTCATCACGACCCACTCAAACAATCCCAAGGCTCCTGGACACCTAAAGGCAGTCTTCATAATATCTTCTTCAGCCATGAAAATCTGATTATATCCTGCATTCCCATCCATGAAGCTCAGAATCTTGTGCCCAGCAGCGGCATCGATCAGCACATCTGCTATCGGCATCGGGTACTCATCTTTGGGTGTAGCCTTATTCAAATCTCTAAAATCAATGCAAACCCGCATCTTCCCGTTTTTCTTGATCACTGGGACAATACTGGACACCCACTCTGCATATCGGCATGGTCGGATAAACTTGGCATCATACAACTTTGTAATTTCTTCTTTGACAGCATCATAAATCTTCGGATCAATTCTCCGATTATGTTGTTTAAACGGCCGATACCCAGGCTTGATGGGCAATCGGTGTTCAACAGTGTCTCGACTCAGGCCAGGCATCTCGCTATCATCCCAAGCAAACAATCTTTATATTCCTCCAATAATGCTATCAACCTTTCCCTAAACTCTTTACAAATCTTTCTACTAATAAATGTCGGCCGAGGCTTATCACCATCTCCAATATCAACTTCCTCTAACTCATCGGCCGATACAAAACCATGACCAAGCTTTCCTTCCGCTCTTTCGTCGATCGGCTGATTGTCGATTGCTTCTTTCTTCTCAGCTTCCATCGGCCGATCAACGTCCAGGTCCGGTAATTGCTACAGCAACCGCGGGGTTGCCGATCCCTCCGTGATGCAGACACCCTCATCGGTAACGTCCAATGCTTCACCTTCCCAGTAAGTCCCTGATATGCACGGCAAGTTTTCCACCATCATCGGCAAAAAGTCTGCAGTTGCCACACTCACCGATCTATCGGCTTGAATAGTCTCCACATCATCGCCGACCCACTGGATAAGGAGCTGATGCATTGTGGAAGGAATACAGCAATTAGCATGAATCCAATCCCTACCCAGCAGTACGGCGTACGATCCCTTGCCTTCAATCACGAAAAACGTCGTCGGCAAGGTCTTGCTTCCAACAGTAACCTCGATATTGGTGACTCCTTTAACCTTAGAGCTCCTGCCCCCATAATCCCTTAAAAGTCATATTGGTCCTCGTCAACTCTTCAGGTAATTTGCCGATCTTCCTGTAAGTCACCATCGGCAAAACATTGACAGCAGCACCACCATCGACCATCATCTTACTCATCGGCTTGCCATTGATAAAACCATTAAGGTACAAAGCCCTCAGATGGAGATGATCGACACCAGACGGCTTCTCAAACACTGTGTTGGTGTTTCTTACGCCCAGAGATTAAATTCAACTTCCGCAAGCGCACGGAACACCGTTGTAGCATTTCACCCAGGAGTATTCCAAGGGTATCGTATATATATTTCCACAGGGAAGCATGGCTAAGAATATCATTAATTAACAAAGAAATATCTATTATTTATAACTTGCAAACTAAATAAAGCATGGGTAAAGATGAAAGATATGATGGGCGGCAAGCGAACACACACAAGGATTCCATATGAAGATAAAGAGATAGAACTAGTCAACTGGGAGGACAACGAGAAGAAGGGTATCAGACTAGGGGTTACAAATATCTACTTAAGCTTTCATTATAGATTCGTTCCTGCATATCGGGGCACACGCATGCCAAGGTAGCAACCCGAGAATTAGGTTCAACTACCTTGGGGGAACTACGTGCTATTGACCTCCCTACTAAAACCATCACCCGGACGTGGTGGATTACAGAGGCCGTTACCCCTATCACACGTACTCGCGGCTACCATCCTCCGTGGGGTGTAGAGCAAACTCACGTCTAGAATAGTTCCTTGAGCCATACAAGCAAATATCCTAGATAACTTACTCTTCGCGTAAGAGCAAGCCAACCATGCATAACCAATCTATGTGGATTGTGTAAGCATTTGCGGTGCAAACAACCCATGCAGAAAGACCTACCATACACAGACGTGGAACCAACACAAGAATTTCTCTATAATTATTACTTAAATAAATAAATGTAAACTAAAAGGAAAACTAAAATAAATAAATAAGAGAATAAATAAGAAAATAATTATATTAAAGAAAGTATAAAAGAAAAGATACACGAGAACTTTACCCAAACTCCGAAGAGAACTCCGGAGCTCCAAGCGAAGCTCTCACTTCTACTCTAACTCCCATGACCAACTAGCCTACTCTAAACTACACAAGTGGAATGATCTTCCATGAGCTGAGCGTGACCCTACATTGGGTCTTCTCTTCTCATGTGTGATGGTGCAGGTTGGAAGTGAGGGGGAGGTCCTCTATTTATAGTGTGAGGCTTCCTTGGGAGAGTGGAGAAGGTCCCTTCATCTTAGGAGAATCTTGTGGATATTCCTCACTTGCCGACGTCTTCTTACTTGGTCGGTGCGTCAAGCTAGCTTGCAACCGCCTCTGGAACCGACTGGAAAAAGACGGGCCGATTCGGAGAAAACAGTAGGCCGGCCAGCCTAGGCCGGCCGGCGGGCTTTTCTCTCCGAATGCCTCGAATTTTTGTGGGCTGGCCTCTCATGATGTGCCCATTAAGATCCACGGTCTTGCTCGGTGATTTGACGCCTTTTTGAGTGGTTGATGGGCTTGTTTGTTGGGCCTTGCGCAGTGGTCGATACTCCGGGCTGGGAAATATTTGTTGGCCATTTGATCCTTGATGTTTGAGCCCATTGGGAGATGCCTGGGGCTGCTGGACCATGTTGAGATCCAACATAAGCCAGCCGGCCTATGATGGGGCCGGCCGGTAGGCTTTTGCTCTCATTTGCAATGGATTTCCTCCTGCATCTAAATATTCACCAAAACTTGTGGAGTAGCATTATTCCTATCTACTATGCACAAAATCTTGGTGTTATGCTTTTATTTACCGGTAGGGTGGCGGTCAAAACACGGTTTAACGACCGCCAACACACTGCTTGCTGTCGACCCAACAACAACTCGGCAGAAGCTTCTTCCTCCGATTCATTAATACTCAAAGAACTAAATTCTCGTGGCAACAAAAATACCATATTGACGGGTGCTTCGACTTCATGTACCTGAGATTTGACTTTTGGTCTCCACACCTTCTTGGACTTGGGCCCTTTGTCATAGTCATCCTTCTGGTTCACCTCCCTGTTTAGCTCCCGGCAACGTGTCCTCTGTACTCTTCTCTTCTGTGTCTTGGTAAAAATACCACTCGGACACCATTGACCTTCTTCTGTAAACTCACCCTGATAATCTTCTTCATAGTCTTCAACTTGATTAACGGGACCAAGTCTCTCTTGTACAGAAACTCTTGACGCCAGCCTCCCTTCAAAGCGATCACGTCTGTCAAAACGATCATGCTGTCTTCTCAGAGGGACCCGGCTCGAGGTGCCAACTTCCCTGTACAGCTCTCCAGATCGCCTGCTACAACCTGGGCAACCTTCAATCGGTGGTAATTTCATACCCTGCTCCCAACAATACTGGAAAAAAGGGCAATTCCAGTGTGGGTCAAAGTCATCATCACTAGATCTCCTATCTTCCCTCTCCCTTTTCCTCGAGTACTTCCCAATCAATGCAGCAGACCCCCCGATCATGTCCATCAATCTTCATCGGCTTTTGACCAGAAAACCTGATACGATCGCTCTCAATTGCCGATTGGATCTGTTGCCTAAACACCTTGCACTCATTGGTGTGATGAGAGGGAGAATTATGCCACTTGCACCACTTGATTTTCTTCAATTCCTCAGCCGAAGGCAACGTGTGATTAGGTGGGAGTTGAATAAGCTTCTCTTGCAACAACAGATCAATATCTTGTCGGCTTTATTGACATCAAAGTCATATTTCTTCTCCTCTGCCTTCTGTTGGTATTTCTTACACCACGAATAAATCCGCAAGCGCACGGAATACCGTTGCAGCACTTCACCGGGAGTATTCCAAGGTATCGTATGTGTTCCCCAAGGAACGGTGATAATCTGCAGCAAGGTTAGTTTTACCCAAGGACAACAAGAATGGTAGTAGTATAGGATTGAGAGGATGAATAACGATCTAGCTGTCCCGCAGGACGATCGCACTCAAGTTCTACTTGTTTACTTCGGGCACTGGTATAGACCTGGTCTGCCAAGTCACGCCAGCCTGTAGCTCTACGACGAACCCGAACGAGGAGGATTACAAGGGACGGACAGGGCTGTCACCACCTGCCGCCTACCTCTACAAACCGTGGGGCACGCTGCAAACAAGGTAACCTCTGTTGGCGGTTCTTATGCGATAAAATTAAATTCATTAATTCCGCAAGCGCACGGATCATTGTAGCATTTCACCTTGGAGTATTCCAGGGTTATCGTATTTATATTTCGCAGGGAAGCAGAGCAAAAGGAAGCTGAGTAGTAGCAATGCATTGAATAATTTGGAGAAAGGATAATGTATCAAACTATACTTGAGACGGGGGTAAGATAGGCATGATAGATATGGGTGGCACACACATCCTCAAATCCAAGGTAATAAAAGAAAACTGTAGTATACATTTGGGAGAGCAACGAGATAGAGTTAAGGCTACCTGTATGTTTATCTATTATTTACTCTTCCTAGCAGTTAAGTCTACAAAGATTATCTATTCTAGCTAAGCTCATACACATACAAGTCATGTCGTTTCGGGGCACACACGTGCTAGGTTAACCGATGATGCTAGTTCAAACCTAGGGAACCGTATGCTATAATTAAGACCCTGCTGAGTCCAACCCGGACGTGGTGGATTACAGAGACCGGTGCAGCTGTCACATACACTCGCGGCTACCATCCTCCGTGGGGTTGGGTGCCAAACGTGCATAGGCCAAGTTCTAAGCGCCATGCTTACAACCCGCCTAGAGGAACTACTCTTGATTAACGGAGCAGCCCTATCTAAGAATAAACAAGCACAGATTTCACCCGACGTCATCTCGACGAAGGCACTCTCTCGTACTTGCGTACTCCAACAATCACGAATCCCACAACAAGACTTCTACGAGCACTTGTTTAACAGAATAAATAAACTAAATAGAAAAGAACTACTAAAAGAAATAAATAAAGAATAAACTAATTATATATTAAATAAAATAATATCTCAAAAGAGTAAGGATACAAAGAACTATACCGAACTCCGAGAAGACTCCGGAAGCCCGAGAGAGCTCTCACTCTACTCTACTCTACTCTAACTCCCAAAGCTACTACTAAACTAAACTAATGAACACTTGGATGAAGTGTGATGGTGCGAGTTGCTTCTGAGGCCGGGGGGTCCAATTTATAGCTTGCAATGGCGGTGGGAGCACCCTGGCCGAAGCTGGAGAGGCGGTGGCGCCAAAGTAGGCCGGCCGGCTAGGGGGGCGACCGGCTGGCCGCCCCTTCTGTCGGTTGGCCACCGTCTTCTGCGTGAACGCTCCAGATCGTCTCCTGATGGCGGTCTGAAGGTCGGCTCCTCGCTGGGGTCGGCAGAATTGAAGTAGGGGCCAAGTAAAGGCCCAAATGGCCCACCTTCTAGAATGGCGGTGGAATTCTGCTGGGCTGGGCTTGAATTATGCGTTGTGAATTAGTTTCCAGCCCACTGGAGGAAGTCTGGGGCCTGCGGCCACCAGGTGGGGCCGGTCGGCCTAGGGTGGGGCCGGCCGGCCAGGGAAATTCCCTGGCTGGGCCCACTTTTCTCCATTATTCACTCCTGCATCCAAATATCCACCAAAACCTGTGGAGTAGCATTATTCCTATCTACTATGCACAAAATCTTGGTGTTATGCATTTATTTACCGGTAGGGTGGCGGTCAAATCATGGTTTAACGACCGCCAACAACCTCCCCAAGCTTAAACTTTGCTCGTCCCGAGCAAACTCAACTCAGGGTACCGGCGGATCAGGAGTTACAAAGAAGCGCCCCATGGGTAATAAAGATGCAACAACATACTCCCTAAACAGTGGTAAGTTTACGAGAGCACAAAATATTCATGAGTGTTGCAGAAATCGTGGGGCTTATATGTTGCACCTTGTCATGCAGCATTGAAGACTAGAACGGCACTTTTGGACAAGTAAACAATTCTAGCAGGTATGCATCCAGAGTTTTTATGTGCTGCAAGGTAAGGTGCAAAAAATTCTCCTTTGTTTTGGCTGGCACTTCTTTTACCTACTAATGTGAGTCTTATTCCTACAAGCTTCACTCATCCTACCTTCTACGAAATGAGGCTTTGTATGTGGAGCTTGGTAAGGAATGCACAAATGTCATGCATATATTGTAAAGCTAAACAATGAGTCTCAATCAACATAGCAACTCCATATATTTTGGTCATAAGAATTGATGTGATGGAGGGGGAGAAAATGGACTCACACTTGTGGAAGGGGATTGTTGAAAACATTGGTCCTTTATTTTGCTCAAGATGTTTATGAAAAGAACCATATAGCCATTGACTTTTGTCATGCAACCATGGAGGTTTTTTTTTTCCTTTTTTTTCTTTTTTTTTTTGACTACTCCATGGTGCAAAGGGCTATAACTTTTGCATGGTTCAAGAAACATTTTGAAATATTCTTGAGCTTTTTGGATGGACCAAAAGTTTTGCAAATTCTGAAAATGTTTGGTTGATTTATCCAAACATTCCCCTTTTTATTTGGTGGAAAGAAATTTTCGAAAACACACGCGAAGGAATTATGACCAAAATTAGGAGTGCTTAGTTTCAAGAGTACATCAAACCTTAATAAAACTCAATACATAAACAAATGGCTATGAGTGGGGCTGTTTCGAATATTATGATATGGCTCTGGTAGGTAAATAAATCCTCACACTAAGAGAAGTGTGTCAAAACAGAAGGGTTTTAGGTACTTGCAGCAATTCAAGAAAAACATCTCTGGATAAAACCATACTAAGAAATTGCAACAAGTCCTAATCATGCCATATCACAATCCACAATGCTCAGACTTGGTGTAATAAATGCAACCCACAGAACTAAGCAAGACTCATGATGTGATCATGCTCAAATAAAAATAACACATATGTCAGGAGTAGAGGTTGCATCTATGCGACACATGGGAAGCTAATTTGTAACTCGATCATCATTTCCCTTAAGTGTAGCATAACACCAAGATTCTAGCATTTATTCGAAACAGGGAGTTTATTTATTCAAGGAAAAGTTAGAAATACTTACCTGGGGGTCCTCCCCAAGCTTGAGTCTTTGCAAGACTTAAGCTTGATTCAGGCTTTTCCTCCTCCTTCTTGATCTGCAAAAAAGAGTGAGGATGATACAAGTGGCTAGCCCCTAATGAGCATCGCCGGGAATCCTATTATTTTTGTTGTTTTTAAATTTTCTACTTTTTGTTTTGTTTTTATGGTTTATGAAAGAAAAACAAGCGCTAGGCCTAGCTAGGATAACGATTGGGATGGCCTCCCCAATCGGAGGGCTCTCATTTTTACGTCTTTGAGCTAGACGTTCTCCATGTCGCTTTAACTTGTATGGACCTCGCTCGCTGGAGAATTTGGCGGGGCTGAGGTTCCTTCTTTCTTCCGCCACATCTTGTAGTCTTCTTTGTGTGAGTGGTGGCGACCTTTTCTTTACTAGGCGCCTTTATTGTGCTCTCCTTGGTCGATACCGTAGCTGCCTTCTTCTTTCTTGAGTGCCTGGCTCTCCTCTTCTTAGGCGATTGTGACTCGCCTACTCCTTCTTGGGGAGGAGTAAGAGGGGCTTGAGGTGTGTTTGGTAGCTGAGGCATCCTCCTTGGAGTCCTCCAATAATTTGCTGGCCTTCTTGCATTCTCTCTTGTCAGATAATTTCTCATGTATGCAATGAGCTTATCTGGCTGTGGCATGGGTTGAGTAATCTCAATCTTCTCCACTTTCCTTGGGTCCTTTCCATATATGACCCTCACTTGCTTGCATTGTTCAACCTTAGGCTTGAAGCTGAATGTCTCTTCCCAGCAGTTGAAGTCCAAGTGAATCTCTCCTGCCCCCACGTTGATGTTGGCGTTGGTGGTGCTCAAGAAAGGCCTCCCAAGAATGAGAGGGGTCTTGACATCCACTTCCATATCTAGCACAACAAAATCGACGGGGACAAAGAAGTTTCTGATTTGCACAGGCACGTCTTCGGCAATACCCGCAGGATGGCGAACTTATTGATCCGCAAGTTGCAAGCACATGGCCGTTGGTGATAACGGGCGGTTTAGCCTGTCGTATACTGTTTTGGGCATGACGCTCACACTTGCTCCTGTTGACGGCTCTTAGACCCAATATTTACCCGTCAACTAGCTGCGCTTTTTATAATAAAACAATCACCAAAAGTAGACTTAGGTCTTTAAACTAATGATTTCCACAAGTCTTGGTAAATTTGTGAGTGCAGCTGCAATTCATAGGAAAACGGGGAAAAGGAAGCATAAAAGGCCCAAGTTGAAAACACCAATTTTCCCCGGAATAAAGAATTCCTCTCTTGAAGCCCAAAATCCAAATATCCTGGCTTCAACTCCACCCACAGCAGGTGGATCAGAGGACACCACAGCCCAGAGAAGCAGCACGAGGAAGACCAGGCCCAGAGGGGCCCACCAGGGGTCGGCCGACCCCAAACCCTAGGTCGGCCGACCTGTGGTGGAGGCCCCCCTGGCCCATCTTGTTATGTCGGTTCGCCACCGCCTTCCAGAGGTCGGTTCCACCTACAATCAATGCCACCGACCTAAGGAACCGCCTCAAGTTGCCGACCTTCTTGGGCTATAAATAAAGGGGTACCCCCCTCCTCCAAAGCACATCACAAGACACAAGTCATTCCACTCCCATCCAGGCCAAGGGCCTCTTGTACAGTAGTAGAATAGAGGAGAGGGCAAGGATCAAGGAGAGGGATAGCTTTCCTTTTAGTTATTTCCTTATCTTGTACCCTTGGCGGATATTTATCTTATTAATAGTTCATCGTTCGTTCTTCGTTCGTTCGTCGTTCGTTCATCGTTCTTCGTTCGTTCTTAGTTCGTTCGTCGTTCGTTCATCGTTCGTCGTTCGTTCTTAGTTCGTTCATCGTTCGTCGTTCGTTCGTCGTTCGTTCATAGTACGAACCTTGTTCTTATTCGTAAGATTAGTATTCGTGGTGATATTGATCTAGCGAGCTTTATATACTAGTCGTTATTCTTGTTATACTTGTTTACGGGATCATCGCTCCGCGAGGGGTGCTCTAGCCTTCCAGATTGGTACCAGGACCGGGGTTAGAGTAGTAATCGACGGCATAGACGTGGTGTCTAGGCTAGAGGTTACCTTTGTTTGCAGCGTGCCCCACGGTTTGTAGAGGTAGGCGGCAGGTGGTGACAGCCCTGTCCGTCCCTTGTAATCCTCCACGTTCGGGTTCGTCGTAGAGCTACAGGCTGGCGTGACTTGGCAGACCAGGTCTATACCAGTGCCCGAAGTAAACGAGTAGAACTAGAGTGCGATCGTCCTGCGGGACAACTAGATCTTTATTCATCCTCTCAATCCTATACTACTGCCATTCTTGTGTGTCCTTGGGTAAAACTAACCTTGCTGCAGATTATCACCGTTCCTCGGGAAAACAAATACGATACCTTGGAATACTCCCGGGTGAAGTGCTACAACGGTATTCCGTGCGCTTGCGGATTTATTCGTGGTATAAGAAATACCAACAAGCATTTCTGGCGCCGTTGCCGGGGAACGGTTGCTAATTCTGTAGCGGACCAGGTTTGCCCTCGTAACTTATCTTTACATTTCCCGTTCAATTAAATTAGAAAAAAAAATATATACACACATGGAGTCATCACCCACAACCCAATTTTTTTCCACTCCACGGGGCCAGCTCTTAGAGCCACCATGTTCATCTCAACTTGTTGTTTCAACAAGCTATGAGCTCGGCCCCAGTTTTATTTCTTTGATCAAAGGACTTTCTTTCTCTGGTTTTAAAAATGACAATCCTTTTGAACACTTGCGAGAGTTTGAGCAATTGTGTGCATGCCGATTGATCAATGGCATGACACATGAAACTTTAAAGTGGAAATTGTTTTCCTTCTCTCTCGATGGGAAGGCGAAGCAATGGTACACTTACACAGCTAAGAGAGTGAACGGTGATTGGAAAGAATTGCGAGACAAATTTTGTCTAGCATTTTTTCCCGTATCTCGTATCACTGCTCTACGCGCGGAAATAATTAACTTTCGCCAAGAGGAGGAAGAAACCCTTAGTGCGGCATGGATACGGTTTGTTCATTAACAGATTCCGGTCCAGAGTTATTGCTCCCAGAACCCGTTCTTTTGCAACATTTTTATTCAGGGTTGAGCAAGGACACCGCACTTTATCTTGACACGGCTGCCGGTGATTCTTTTTCTCATAAGACCATAGCGGAAGCAAAAGATTTGCTAAAAAGAATTGTTGAAAATACACCTTTTTCCGCTGAAATACCCGAGGAGCCGGAGTCAAAAGATGAGGAACTCATTGTGGAAACACAAAAGGTGTCTACCTTGGTAGACCCAACATCCGAGTCCTCATCTGATTCCCGAACAATGACAGAGGATGATGAACCTCTAGAGTTCCCATTTGAGTTTGAGGAAGAAATTTTTGAAGATTTTGGAAACACCTCGAACTATTTGTTTCAAAAGAGACCGCCTGTTCCTTTGCCACCTCCCAAACCAATTGAAAAAGAATATCTTGTGGAGACTGTTCGGGAGCTTACTTCAATCATGAGCGATGAATGGTTGAGGGAGAATGAGCTATCCATGGATATCATTCGGCTCTGCCCTCCCTCAACCAACATATGCTGCTCCATCAAAGGAACCAAGGTGAATGCACTCTACAACCCTCTTGTTGGTGCCAATATCCTCTCCGACACATATGCGTTGTCAATCTTTGGCAACCGACCATGGACATCAACAAACAAACTCCTCAAGCACCCATTGGGCCATATTCTTGAGAGTTTGGGGATTGTCAGAGATGTAACTCTCTATCATGAAGACCTTGAGGTTATCCTGGATTTCTACGTCTTCGAAGTCCCAAACTTCGACATAATGATAGGGCATCCTATAGAAAAATTCCTCATTGATGCCCCATCATTTGGAAACCTCAATTTCACCCTCGGAAAAGAGTCATTCTCCATACCAATCACCACATCACGAAACACTCTTTCCGATGAACCACTTGAGGAATATCAAGTGGAGGAGGCCATGGCTATTTTTCCTCACATGGACCCCGAGTTAGCTTTGGAAGAAGATGCACAAGACTTTATCTTAGAAGACGCCGACTCGGAGGACACCTTTGAGCTACCACAAACCACACCACCACCGCCACGACCTCCCATTGATCTCAAAGCGCTACCTCCCGGTTTGCGCTATGCCTTCTTGCATGGAGATCCGCAAGCTCCCGTCATCATAAGTGACAAGCTTTCGGAGGAAGAAAACCACCAAACTCATAGCCGTGCTTGAAAAACATCGCTCCGTTCTTGGCTACTCACTTGAAGACCTAAAAGGGATCAGCCCTTCTCTCTGCACCCATCGCATTCCCACGGATCCTGAAAGTACACCTTCAAGGGAACCTCAAAGGAGGCTGAATAATGCGATGAGAGAAGTTGTGAAGAAAGAGGTCTTGAAGCTATTACACGCCGGGATCATCTATCCTGTCCCTCACAGTGATTGGGTGAGCCCCGTACAAGTGGTACCCAAGAAAGGAGGTATGACGGTTGTTCATAATGATAAAAATTAACTCATTCCTCAACGAACCGTCACGGGGTGGCGAATGTGCATTGATAACCGAAAACTTAACAAGGCCACAAAGAAAGATCATTTTCCACTGCCCTTCATCGATGAGATGTTGGAACGGTTGGCAAATCATTCTTTCTTTTGTTCCCTTGATGGGTATTCGGGATATCATCAAATTCCCATCCACCCCGACGATCAAAGTAAGACAACTTTCACATGCCCGTATGGAACTTATGCTTATCGTCGCATGTCTTTTGGTTTGTGCAATGCACCTGCCTCGTTCCAACGTTGCATGATGTCTATTTTCTCTGATATGATCGAAGAAATTATGGAAGTTTTTATGGATGATTTCTCTGTTTATGGAAAAACCTTCGATCATTGCTTAGAAAATCTAGACAGGGTCTTACAGAGATGCCATGAGAAGGACCTGGTACTTAATTGGGAAAAGTGCCACTTCATGGTCCGAGAGGGCATAGTTCTTGGACACCTTGTGTCCGAGAGAGGCATAGAGGTGGACAAAGCAAAAATAGAAGTTATAGAAAAGCTTCCACCTCCTGTGAATATCAAGGGTGTTCGTAGTTTTCTGGGTCATGCTGGTTTTTATCGTCGCTTCATAAAAGATTTCTCTCAAATTGCACGACCCCTTACGAACTTGCTTGCTAAAGATGCACCCTTTGATTTCAATGATGACTGCATGCATGCCTTTGCTACTCTTAAGAATGCACTCATCTCTGCTCCAATCATTCAACCCCCTGATTGGACGTTTCCTTTGAAATAATGTGTGATGCTAGTGATTATGCTGTGGGGGCAGTTCTTGGTCAAATGAAAGACAAAAAGCATCATGCAATTTCTTATGCTAGCAAAACTTTGACTGGAGCTCAATTGAATTATACTACCACTGAGAAAGAGCTCCTTGCCGTTGTTTTTGCTTTTGACAAGTTTAGATCTTACTTAGCTGGAGCAAAAGTTACTGTTTACACTGATCATGCTGCTTTGAGATATCTGCTTGCTAAGAAAGATGCTAAACCTCGTCTCATAAGATGGATCCTTCTGCTCCAAGAGTTTGATCTTGAAATTAAAGATAAGAAAGGAGTAGAAAATTCTGTAGCAGATCATTTGTCGCGTATGCAGTTCACTAACTTGCAGGAGTTACCCATAAATGACTTCTACGCGACGACATGCTGCTGAAAGTGACGGATTCGCACCCTTGGTACGCCGACATTGTGAACTTCATCGCCACAGGATACATACCACCAGGGGCAGATAAAAGAAGATTGATTTATGAAAGTCGTCGTCACTTATGGAATGAACCATACCTCTATCGTGTCTGCGCCGATGGACTGCTTAGGCGATGTGTGCCCACTCCTGAGAGCACACAAATCATTGAAAAATGCCATGCAGCCCCATACGGTGGACACTATGGTGCCTTCCGTACCCAAGCAAAGATCTGGCAAAGTGGATTCTTCTGGCCAACTATGTATGAAGATACAAAAGAATTCATTAGAAGATGCCCACAATGCCAGAGATTTGGAGGCATCACAGCACGAGATGCAATGCCCCTCACATACAACCTTCAAGTCGAACTCTTCGATGTATGGGGCATTGACTTCATGGGACCATTCGTGAAGTCCCAAGATTGTGAGTACATATTGGTGGCGGTGGATTACGTATCCAAATGGGTAGAAGCTATGCCATGCCGAGCTGCCGACTCCAAACACGCTCGCCGGATGTTCCACGAGACTATCTTTCCAAGGTTTGGAACTCTGAGAATGGTGATAAGCGACGGAGGGTCTCACTTCATTGATAAGACCTTCCGTAGCTTTCTAAGAGAGCTTGGAGCGAAGCACAACATTGCCACCCCATACCATCCCCAAACGAATGGGCAGGCCGAAACATCCAACAAACAGATCAAGCGGATCCTGCAGAAAACAGTGTTGGAAATGGGGAAGGGATGGAAGAACAAGCTACCCGATGCACTATGGGCATATAGAACAGCCTACAAGACACCCATAGGCATGTCACCATACCAACTCGTCTATGGAAAAACGTGCCATTTGCCAGTCGAGTTGGAACATAAAGCATATTGGGCCATGAGAACTTGGAACATGGATATGAAAGGAGCTGGGTGGAGAAGAAAAATGGAGATAGCCGAGTTGGAAGAATGGAGAGACAAAGCATATCACAACTCAGCCATCTACAAGGAGCGTACAAAGCGCTGGCACGACCGGCGAATAAAGATAAAAGAATTCAAAGTTGGAGACAAGGTATTACTCTTCAATTCAAGGGTAAAGCTCTTCGGGCACGGAAAATTGAGAAGTAAATGGAACGGACCATACACCATCATCGACACGTCGACCCATGGAGCAATCACACTCCAAGGCGACGGAGGTAATGTATTCAAGGTAAATGGTCAGCGCCTTAAAATTTATCTTGAGCCCGAAGAAAATAAAGATTTCGATGTCATGCACTTAATTGATTTAAATATCTTTTCTTGACCTCTGCATTGAAATATCTTTCTATACCCTGTGTATCCCGAAGACACCTTTCCCAACAAAGCTCCACGAAAAAACAGAAAGGCCAGAGCCTGCCAAGGCAGGTCGGCCGACCTGGCTACCAGGGTCGGCCGACCCCGTCTGGCCACCTCTGCCTTCCATCTTTTGCTCCTTTTGCCACCCAACCTTTCCTTGTCTCGTCCAGCTATGCTTTGGAAATAAATCCTTCGTTTCTTCGCCGGGAGAGGGAGAACCACTATAAATACAACCCATTGCACACCCCCTCTCCATTCATCTCTTCTAAGCCTCGCACCCCTTGAACAAAACCTTCATCCTTACTATCATGACCAAGATCCCAGGTGCCCCTCATCTCTACTACAGCACGGGGGGCAGTTCCGCAAAAGAAGGCCCCCCTCATGGGGCGATCAGCAAGGGGAATCCCTTTGTCGGCCTCAACAACGCAGAACTCACAAGAGAGCTGGAGAAACTCCTTGACAAGGCCGATGCAATAGAAAAAACCTTGGCTCAAGTGAGGAGGGATGAGGCTCAGATCGACCAAGACATGAAATACATCGATGAGATCAAGGCTGAAAACGGGATAGTCCTCCCGAAATAAAAATCTATCGCTAAGCGCATTATGTTTTTGTTTCCAATCGATTAGGTTTATATGTAATGCGCCTGCGAGTTCAGTTTATAATTCAATCAATAATAGTGCTCCCCGGGCTTGCATACTGGTAGAGCAATATTTGTGTTTCCATATTTTTGTCGTTTTTGAAGGAAACAGGCAAAAAGGCGTGTGGGGGTGAAACATCGCCATATTTGGAACAATCACGACCAAATCATCCAGAATCATACGAGGCAACTCAGGAAAGGTCGCCACGCGAAATAACAGAACCAGTGGGGTCCAGGCAAGGTCGGCCGACCCCACCAGGAGGGTCGGGCGACCGCTGGTGGTCCCCACCAGGCTCCAGCCTCCTCCTGCCTCCTGAGTTTGCACCACACTTCCACTTTTTGCCTGCTACACCGTCAAGTTAATTCGGATAATCTGAAAATTAAATAAAACTTGACGCACTAATCTTTTGGGAAAATCATAATTGATTTATCTTTTGCCCACAACTCTACCTCTCACATTCTTGGACTTGCACACTTGTTATTTCTCGCTTCATCGCTGAATGCTTGTGAACACCTTATCATTAGGAACCCATGTTTTTCCTAGATAATTGGCATGTGAGATATGGTTTGTCGAAATGATCTTTGCTTAACCTTCAAGTCCTTGGGAATTTATCTTTATGAAAATCAAAATTCCATAGTATGATGCTCCTCACTTGATTTATATTTTCCTACCAAGGCCAAGAACTTTACATGAATACTTTGATAGCCTATAAGCTGCTAGTTGTTGATTTGAGCTTTGTCAAATTCTTGGACCCTAGTGAGAAGCTTGTCATACTCTTTTGATCAAGATCACGTACACTCCACCTCACATGCTACACTTCTACACTGGAAGTTGAGCAACATTCCATCATCCATCCACCAAATAAATACTCCAAAAATCTCTGTTACCTTTCTCTCTCAAATATCATCGGAGACATGGCTATGCAAAAAGAAAAAGAATAATCCCTGCTCATACAAAAGTAGAGCATGAAAAAAAAATGATGATGGGAAAAATAAAGAAAAAGAAAGAAAAAGTATGTTAGCCATGTCCTCCTCAAAAGTTCAAAAAGAGAGAGAAGGTAACACCATAAAAAGGAGTACAAATATTTTTCCACTTCATACCACCACCACACATGCACATCTTGATCAGATTGTATGACTTGTTTTCTCCATTGGATCCAGTCTTTGACTTAGCAAAATAAGAGACACTAGTATGCTCCACTTTACCCTACCTTGAGCTCCACAAAAGCCTGATCAAACACAAGGAGGGAAGAGGCTAAATCATGGCCCTTGAGAGGAAAATACATAAACACCATGAGCGACTTGAGAGAGTCATTTGAGGAGCATGAAACTATGTTTTCATTTCTGAAAATTATGCAAAAATCCCAAGGTACTTGACAGGGAAGGCGAGGTGATTTGAGACATGACCGTTCCACTTATCAATCATCCAAGGAATGCATGTTAGACACCTCAAAGTTCACAGGTATGAAGTGTGGCTTGCAATAACTTGTGTGCAGGCTCTCATTTATGAGGATGAGTATCTCCCGCCTTATGCTCGCAACTTTACTCGAGGACGAGCAAAGAGCTAAGTGTGGGGGAGTTGTTGACGGCTCTTAGACCCAATATTTACCCGTCAACTAACCGTATGCTCTGGGCCTGGGCCTTCTCAGGTTGGTTCCCCTGGTTGCCTTCTCCTCTGATCCACCTGCTGTGGGTGGTCTTGAAGCCTTTTTATTGGGAGTTGGGCTTTATTTGGATAATTCTTTATGCCGGGGAAAATTGGTGTTTCCAGGATGGGCCTTTTATGCTTCCTTTTCCCCGTTTTCATATGAAATGCACCTGCACTCACAAATTCACCAAGACTCGTGGAAATCATTAGTTTAAAGACCTAAGTCTACCTTTGGTGATGGATTTTAGGTAAAAGAGTGCAGATGGTTGACGGTTTATTTTGGGTCTAAGAGCCGTCAACAACTCCCCCACACTTAGCTCTTTGCTCGTCCTCGAGTAAAGTTGCGAGCATAAGGCGGGAGATACTCTTCCTCATAAATGAGAGCCTGCACACAAGTTATTGCAAGCCACACTTCATACCTGTGAACTTTGAGGTGTCTAACATGTATTCCTTGGACGATTGATAAGTGGAACGGTCATGTCTCAAATCACCTCGCCTTCCCTGTCAAGTACCTTGGGATTTTTGCATAATTTTCAGAAATAAAAACATAGTTTCTGCTCCTCAAATGACTCTCTCAAGTCGCTCATGGTGTTTGGGTATTCTCCTCTCAAGGGCCATGATTTTGCCTCTTCCCTCCTTGTGTTTGATCAGGCTTTTGTGGAGCTCAAGGTAGGGTAAAGTGGAGCATACTAGTGTCTCTTATTTTGCTAAGTCAAAGACTGGATCCAATGGAGAAATCAAGTCATACAATCTAATCAAGATGTGCATGTGTGTGGTGGTATGAAGTGGAAGGATGTACTCCTTTTTTTTATGGTGTTACCTTCTCTCTCTTTTTTTTTTTTTTTAGTTTTTGAGGAGGACATGGCTATCATACTTTTTTCTTCTTTTTCTTTTTCACCATTTTTCTCATCACTTTTTTCTTCCTTTTTTCATCGTGCTCTACTTTTGTATGAGCAGGGATTATTCTTTTTCTTCTTGCATAGCCATGTCTCCAATAATATTTTTGAGAGAGAAAGGTAACAATGATTTTTGGAGCACTTATTTTAGTGGATGGATGATGGGATGTTGCTCAACTTCCAGTGTAGAAGTGTAGCATGTGAGGTGGAGTGTACGTGATCTTGATCAAAGGAGTATGACAAGCTTCTCACTAGGGTCCAAGAATTTGACAAAGCTCAAATCAACAACTAGCAGCTTATAGGCTATCAAGATATTCATGTAGAGTTCTTGGCCTTGGTAGGAAAATATAAATCCAATGAGGAGCATCATACTATGGAATTTTTGATTTTCATAAAGATAAATTCCCAAGGACTTGAAGGTTAAGCAAAGATCATTTCGACAAACCATATCTCACATGCCAATTATCTAGGAAAAACATGGGTTCCTAATGATAAGGTGTTCACAAGCATTCAGCGATGAAGCGAGAAATAACAAGTGTGCAAGTCCATGAATGTGAGAGGTAGAGTTGCGGGCATAAGATAAATCAATTAAGATTTTCCCAAAAGATTAGTGCGTCAAGTTTTATTTAATTTTCAGATTATCAGAATAAACTTGACGGTGTAGCAGGGAAAAAGTGGAAGTTTGGTGCAAACTCAGGCGGCAGGAGGACGCTGGGCCCTGGTGGGGACCACCAGGGGTCGGCCGACCCGGCCTGGACCCCACTGGTGCTGATATTTCGCGTGGTGGACGTTCCTGAGTTGCCTCGTATGATTCTGGATGATTTGGTCGTGATTGTTCCAGATATGGCGATGTTTCTCCCCCCCCCCCCCCCCCCCCCCCCCCCCCCCACACTTGCCTTTTTGCCTGTTTCCTTCAAAAACGACAAAAAATATGGAAACACAAATTTGCTCTACCGGTATGCAAGCCCGGGGAGCACTATCATTGATTGAAATTTAAATTGATAGGCGCATTACATATTTGAAGGGAAATTGCAATGAAGGGAAATAAACTATGCAAAAAGCGCCTAGAAGTAGATTTTTATTTTGGGAGGACTATCCCCTTCCCAGCCATGATCTCGTCGATGTGCTCCAGCTCTTTGTCGATCTTGTCCTCTTCCTTCCTTATCCGAGCCAAGTCTTTCTCTAGTGTATTAGCTTTCTCGAGGAGTTTCTCCAGTTCCTTTGTGAGTTCCTCGTTGGTGAGACCGGCGAAGGGGTTCTCCTTACTGTAGAAGAGGTGTGGTGCGCCTTTGATCTTGGTCATGGTAGCAAGGTTTTGGTTCAAGGAGTGGAGCTCGGAAGAGATGAATGGAGAGGGGGTGCAAAGGGTTGTATTTATAGTGGTTTCACCCCCTTCCTGGCGAAGAAACGAAGGATTTATTTCTAAACATATGGGAACAAGGAAGGGAAAGGTTGGGTGGCACAATGGGCAAAAGATGGAATGCAGAAGATGCCAGAGGGGGTCGGCCGACCCTGGTAGCCAGGTCGGCCGACCTGCCTTGGCAGGCTCTGGCCTTTCTATTTTTCGTGGAGCTTTGTTGGGAAAGGTATATTCGGGATACACAGGGTATAGAAGGATATTTCGATGCAGAGGTCAAGAAAAGATATTTAAATCAATTAAGTGCATGACATCGAATTCCTTGTTTTCTTCAGGCTCATAGATATTAAGACGTTGGCTATTTACCTTGAACACATTACCTCCGTCGTCCTGGACTGTGATTGCTCCATGAGTCGACGTATCGATGATGGTGTATGGTCCGTCCCATTTACTTCTCAATTTTCCATGCCCGAAGAGCTTTACCCTTGGATTGAGGAGCAACACCTTGTCTCCAACTTTGAACTCTTTTATCTTTATTCACCGGTCGTGCCAGCGCTTTGTACGCTCCTTGTAGATGGCTGAGTTGTGATATGCTTTGTCTCTCCATTCTTCCAACTCAGCTATCTCCATCTTTCTTCTCCACCCAACTCCTTTCATATCCATGTTCCAAGTCCTCATGGCCCAATATGCCTTATGTTCCAACTCGACTGGCAAATGTCACGTTTTTCCATAGACGAGTTGGTATGGTCACATGCCTATGGGTGTTTTGTAGGCTGTTCTATATGCCCATAGTGCATCGGGTAGCTTGTTCTTCCATCCCTTCCCCATTTCCAACACTGTTTTCTGCAGGATTCGCTTGATTTGTTTGTTGGATGTTTCGGCCTGCCCATTTGTTTGGGGATGGTATGGAGTGGCAATGTTGTGCTTTGCTCCAAGCTCTCTTAGGAAGCTACGGAAGGTCTTATCAATGAAGTGAGACCCTCCGTCGCTTATCACCATTCTCGGAGTTCCAAACCTTGGAAAGATAATCTCGTGGAACATCCGGCGAGCGTGTTTGGAGTCGGTAGCTCGGCATGGCATAGCTTCTACCCATTTGGATACGTAGTCCACCGCCACCAATATGTACTCACAATCTTGGGACTTCACGAATGGTCCCATGAAGTCAATGCCCCATACGTCGAAGAGTTCGACTTGAAGGTTGTATGTGAGGGGCATTGCATCTCGTGCTGTGATGCCTCTAAATCTCTGGCATTGCGGGCATCTTCTAATGAATTCTTTTGTATCTTCATACATGGTTGGCCAGAAGAATCCGCTTTGCCAGATCTTTGCTTGGGTACGGAAAGCACCATAGTGTCCACCGTATGGGGCTGCATGGCATTTCTCAATGATTTGTGTGCTCTCGGGAGTGGGCACACATCGCCTAAGCAGTCCATCGGCGCAGACACGGTAGAGGTATGGCTCATTCCATAAGTGACGGCGACTCTCATATATCAACATTCTTTTATCCGCCCCTGGTGGTACGTATCCCGTGGCGATGAAGTTCACGATGTCGGCGTACCAAGGGTGCGAATCCGTCACTTTTAGTAGCATGTCGTCGCGTAGGAAGTCATTTATGGGTAACTCCTGCAAGTTAGTGAACTGCATACGCGACAAATGATCTGCTACAGAATTTTCTACTCCTTTCTTATCTTTAATTTCTAGATCAAACTCTTGGAGTGTTGACGGTCCTTAGACCCAGTTTTTGACTGTCAATTAGCTCTATAAATAAGGAAGAACTAACACTTGTCACTTGCATTTTGTTATCAAATAACCTATTTCCACGTGTACCTCTAGATTTGGATGTGCAGGTGGAAAACAGGGATTTTCAGGTGTAAACAAGGCCCAAGGCGACGATTCCAACACGTCCATCAAACGACGCTCGCCGCGGGAATACAATTCAAGGATTAAAGGCCCAGAACCACCCAGAATATCAACTGAGGCCACGCACCTGGAAAAGAGGCTTAAAGGCCGAGGGGAAGGCACCTGCCAAAGCCCAGCCCAGGAGGGGCCAGGGCCAGGTCGGCCGACCCCAATACCTAGGTCGGCCGACCTGACAGGGAGGCCCCCTGGGTCCATCTTTCTAAGGCGGTTTGCAACCGACTTCAGGAGGTCGGTTCCACCTGCAATCAATGCCACCGACCTATGGAACCGCCTCAATTTCACCGCCTTTGAGGACTATAAATAAAGGGTACCCCCTCCCCTTAGAGAGACACAACACAAGAGGCTCATTCCCTCCTCCACACATCCAGAGCTAGGGGCTCTCTAGTTAGGCTTAGGCTGAGTAGTTGGGCTGCCCTTTTGGCTCCCAAGTCCCTTGGAGAGTTTGGGGTATATTCCCTTGTATCCTTTTACTCTCTTTGTAAGACTTATTTCTTTATCAATGGAATATCATCGTTCTTGTAGTAGTTATGTGCTTATGCTAGTTCATCGTTCATCCTTGATCTTGGATGAACGTTCTTCGTTCGTTCATGTTCGTTCATCGTTCGTTCATCGTTCATCGATGTTCGTTCATGATCGTTCATCGTTCGTTCGTCGTTCGTTCATACTCGATCATCGGTTAACGATGATCGTTCTTCATCGTTCATCGTTCGTCGCTCGTTCTTGAGCGACGAACGCCTATGCTTAACGTAGTGCTAGCTTTGATCCTTTGCCTAAGTAATCGCTTGCTAGACCTAGTTGTTCCTTTTGCTTAGTCATCGGGTCCATTGTCTTGCAAGAGTGCTCTAGGTTTATCGCCTTGCGAGGTGCCTCGAGGGATCTAGAGTTGTGGTTAGTTACGCTAGCATGGTGCTAGGGCTTCCTTTCCACCCTTGGATGCGTGTTCGTGCCCCACGGTTTCTAGAGGTAGGCGGCAGGTGGTGACAGCCCTGTCCGTCCCTTGTAATCCTCCACGTTCGGGTATGGCGTAGGAGTATATATGAAATGTCCGGAGATTGGGGCAGACTCTGATCGCTGGATCTCCCGATGATGGCTTGGCAGTAGAGCAGCTTAGTCTTGGCTTGTGTGCAGCTTAGGCTATAGGTAGATGCTACGCACGCTACTTGACGATGTACATTAGGAGTAGCAGTTCTTCTTACTTAACCTTAGTCTAGCTTAGAGCCGCCTCTCGCCTTTTATCAGAGAGTGGAAATGCCTGCTGTGTGTGTCACACTATCCTCTATCCATTTATTGCCTTACCCCTGCATTTGGATATTGGTTATGATCTATCATTTGTAACACCATGAGTATAAGTACACACTTGTCAACCACGTCTTCCTTTGGGAAAATATAAATAACGATACCCTGGAATACTCTCGGGTGAAATGCTACAACGGGTTATCCGTGCGTTTGCGGATTATCTTTTATGATTAAATACTAATAATACATATCTGGCACTCGTTGCTAGTTGTGGATTATTATGTATCTTAAGCAAGTAACTTAACCCCAGGTATTTCTGGCGCCGAACCGGGAATATTCACTCTAGGCCTAACCAGCCTAAGGTGGTGTTTTCTGTTTGGTGTAAGAAATACCAACATGGAGCAGAAGGATCCATCTTATGAGACGAGGTTTAGCATCTTTCTTAGCAAGCAGATATCTCAAAGCAGCATGATCAGTGTAAACGATAACTTTTGCTCCAGCTAAGTAAGATCTAAACTTGTCAAAAGCAAAAACAACGGCAAAGAGCTCTTTCTCAGTGGTAGTATAATTCAACTGAGCTCCTGTCAAAGTTTTGCTAGCATAAGAAATTGCATGATGCTTTTTGTCTTTCATTTGACCAAGAACTGCCCCCCACAGCATAATCACTAGCATCACACATTATTTCAAAGAGAAGCATCCAATCAGGGAGTTGAATGATTGGAGCAGAGATGAGTGCACTCTTAAGAGTAGCAAAGGCATGCATCCAGTCATCATTGAAATCAAAGGGTGCATCCTTAGCAAGCAAGTTCGTAAGGGGTCGTGCAATTTGAGAGAAATCTTTTATGAAGCGACGATAAAAACCAGCATGACCCAGAATACTACGAACACCCTTGATATTCACAGGAGGTGAAAGCTTTTCTATAACTTCTATTTTTGCTTTGTCCACCCCTATGCCTCTCTCAGACACAAGGTGTCCAAGAACTATGCCCTCTCGGACCATGACATGGCACTTTTCCCAATTAAGTACCAGGTCCTTTTCTTGGCATCTTTGCAAGACCTTGTCTAGATTTTCTAAGCAATGATCGAAGGTTTTTTCATAAACAGAGAAATCATCCATAAAAACATCCATAATTCCTTTGATCATATCGGAGAAAATAGACATCATACAACGTTGGAACGAGGCAGGTGCATTGCACAAACCAAAAGACATGCGATGATAAGCATAAGTTCCATACGGGCATGTGAAAGTGGTCTTACTTTGATCGTCGGGGTGGATGGGAATTTGATGGTATCCCGAATACCCATCAAGGAAACAAAAGAAAGAATGATTTGCCAACCGTTCCAACATCTCATTGATGAAGGGCAGTGGAAAATGATCTTTCTTTGTAGCCTTGTTAAGTTTTCGGTAATCAATGCACATTCGCCACCCCGTGACGGTTCGTTGAGGAATGAGTTAATTTTTATCATTATGAACAACCGTCATACCTCCTTTCTTGGGTACTACTTGTACGGGGCTCACCCAATCACTGTGTTGGTGCTTGATATGACCACCTTTTACTCATCTTTTTACTATCATTTTAGTGCGTTTATTGATCATTTAAGCCATTTGGCACCTAACTTTAACCCCATTTCGAAGTATGTTGTGTTTTGAGTGCTATGATGTAGAATCAGGAGAAAACATGACATAAAGGCTCAATTTCACGAAGCACCAACACGAAGCTTGGATTATTCACTCACTTTAGAGAGGGCACTACATTGCAACACAGTTTTGGAGTTCAAGACGATCCTGAATGAGAAAAGTTTGACTTACAAAGTTGTAGATCTCGTCGAGAGCTTTCCGGAACATATATGAATGACCCTATTTGGACTTCGGAGCTAGGAGATATGGGCCCCACAAAATGTGCTGCGCAGACAAGTCGCTGGTGCCGACCGGCACCGACTTGTGCCAACCGGCACCAGGCCCAAAACGGCCCAAAAAGGCCCAGGAAGGCTGGTTTCGCCCCTATAAAGAGAAGACCCTATTCTACATGCAAGGGGGTTCGGATTTTGGCACTTTTGGCGGCGGAATTAGGGTTAGACAACAGAGAGCTTCATCCCGAGCGAATTTCGCGGCGTTCCGGCGAAAAGTCGTCGCGCGCCGGTCGGCACGAATCCGCGCCGATCGCCACGACCGACTCCAGCGTCCGATTTGCCCCAAATTGTACCAGGAAGTAGGATAGGCCAATCTAAGGTAGTTCCCATGGGGAAACCTACTCATATCATGGGGTGATTCTCTGTTCTTCCCTCGGTTGATGGGGATCTTGCCATTTGCACTGTGATGGTTAATTGATTACTTTTGTTGCTCTATCTCGGTCTATTGCAATACTTGCTTGTTGTTTATCTCAGTGGTTTGGATGATGGTATTGTGATGGTGCTATTGCTAGATGATTGAATTATTAGCCGCCGCCGTGACAGGGTCGCAGCAAACAGCCTTTGTCTACTTTAGTAACAGCCAATAGAGCCTTTACTCAATTAATTTGATCTTTGCATGCAAGTGAACTAAGACCGTGGGAAGATTCTCTTAATCCTTGCTTAGCCGTTTTCTTTCTCTCTCTTATTTGTTCTGTTATCATTAATTCTTTGAATCTCCTTTCTTTCAACAACCACTTCTGTTAGTAACAAACATTTAGCTAAATAAGCGTCCCACTTGTTCCACGGATTGATAAACCTTGGAATACTCTGAGGGAAAAGCTACAACTGATCTGTACGCTTGCAGTCTCAGAAGGTGCGTGCATCACGCGCCAACATCTAGCTATTCACCCATGTGAGGAACAGGATAGATGATCCCGGCGTGTAATAGCTTCAAGACCTCTTTCTTCACAACTTCTCTCATCGCATTGTTTAGCCTCCTTTGAGGCTCCCTTGAAGGTGTACTTTCAGGATCCGTGGGAATGCGATGGGTGCAGAGAGCGGGGCTGATCCCTTTTAGGTCTTCAAGTGAGTAGCCAAGAACGGAGCGATGTTTTTCAAGCACGGCTATGAGTTTGGTGGTTTCTTCTTCCGAAAGCTTGTCACTTATGATGACGGGAGCTTGCGGATCTCCGTGCAAGAAGGCATAGCGCAAACCGGGAGGTAGCGCTTTGAGATCAATGGGAGGTCGTGGCGGTGGTGTGGTTTGTGGTAGCTCAAAAGTGTCCTCTGAGCCGGCTTCTTCTAAGATAAAATCTTGTGCATCTTCTTCTAAAGCCAACTCAGGGTCTATGTGAGGAAAAATGGCCATGACCTCCTCCACTTGATATTCCTCAAGTGGTTCATCGGAAAGAGTGTTTCGTGATGTGGTGATTGGTATGGAGAATGACTCTTTTCCGAGGGTGAAGTCGAGGTTTCCAAATGATGGTGCATCAATGAGGAATTTTTCTATAGGATGCCCTATCATTATGTCGAAGTCTGGGACTTCGAAGACGTAGAAATCCAGGATAACCTCAAAGTCTTCATGATAGAGAGTTACATCTCTGACAATCCCCAAACTCTCAAGAATATGGCCTAATGGGTGCTTGAGGAGTTTGTTTGTTGATGTCCATGATCGGTTGCCAAAGATTGACAACGCATATGTGTCGGAGAGGATATTGGCACCAACAAGGGGGTTGTAGAGTGCATCCACCTTGGTTCCTTTGATGGTGCAGGATATGTTGGTTGAGGGAGGGCAGAGCCGAATGATATCCATGGATAGCTCATTCTCCCTCAACCATTCATCGCTCATGATTGAAGTAAGCTCCCGAACAGTCTCCACAAGATATTCTTTTTCAATTGGTTCGGGAGGTGGCAAAGGAACAGGCGGTCTCTTTTGAAACAAATAGTTCGAGGTGTTTCCAAAATCTTCAAAAATTTCTTCCTCAAACTCAAATGGGAACTCAAGAGGTTCATCATCCTCTGTCATAGTTCGTGAATCAGATGAGGACTCGGATGTTGGGTCTACCAAGGTAGACACCTTTTGTTGTGTTTCCACAATGAGTTCCTCATCTTTTGACTCCAGCTCCTCGGGTATTTCAACGGAAAAAGGTGTATTTTCAACAATTCTTTCTAACAAATCTTTTGCTTCCGCTATGGTCTTATGAGAAAAAGAACCACCGGCAGCCGTGTCAAGATAAAGTGCGGTGTCTTTGCTCAACCCTGAATAAAAATGTTGCAAAAGAACGGGTTCTGGGAGCAATAACTCTGGACCAGAATCTGTTAATGAACAGAACCGTATCCATGCCGCACTAAGGGTTTCTTCCTCCTCTTGGCGAAAGTTAATTATTTCCGCGCGTAGAGCAGTGATACGAGATACGGGAAAAAATGCTAGACAAAATTTGTCTCGCAATTCTTTCCAATCACCGTTCACTCTCTTAGCGGTGTAAGTGTACCATTGCTTCGCCTTCCCATTGAGAGAGAAGGAAAACAATTTCCACTTTAAAGTTTCATGTGTCATGCCATTGATCAATCGGCATGCACACAATTGCTCAAACTCTCGCAAGTGTTCAAAAGGATTTTCATTTTTAAGTCCAGAGAAAGAAAGTCCTTTGATCAAAGAAATAAAACTGGAGCAGAGCTCATAGCTTGTTGAGACAACAAGTTGAGATGAACATGGTGGCTCTAAGAGCTCGCCCCGTGGAGTGGAAAAAGATTGGATTGTGGGTGATGACTCCATGTGTGTATATTTTTTTTTCTATTTAATTGAACGGAAAATGTAAAGATAAGTTACGAGGGCAAACCTGGTCCGTTACAGAATTAGCAACCGTTCCCCGACAACGGTGCCAGAAATGCTTGTTGGTATTTCTTACACCACGAATAAATCCGTAAGCGCACGGAATACCGTTGTAGCACTTCACCCGGGAGTATTCCAAGGTATCGTATTTGTTTTCCCCAAGGAATGGTGATAATCTGCAGCAAGGTTAGTTTTTGTCACATCCCAAAATTTCTTATTTTGGAATGTGAGTTTTCTAAAATAAAATAACAAATTTAATGAATTTTTAAAGTATTTTCTTAAAGTCATTTGTGTTAAAAAAATGTTTTGGTAAAATTTTGTTTTAAAAAAAAACTTATCTCAAGCCTACATCAACACATTTGGAAAAATGATTTATTTTCCTTTGCTTTTATCCATATGGTGGGAAAGAATATAAAATACCTAAATTCTACCACGTCCAAGTTTCCAGCTAGCTAGACTTTTATTCCTTTTTCTTTCCTTTCCATATTTGTCCAGCCATACGCTTCTGCATGCTTTCTATGTCTTGCATCTAGCTGACTCCATGCATTCCTTGTATCGATGGAAACTCCAACACGTAGCCCTTCTGCAATGGAAAGTTTGCATCACCGATCCAAACCAGCAACGCCATGCAAGGGAAGCCAGCTAGCGCTGCCGCAAACACCTCCTCTTTCCTTACTCCCAATCAGCTTCCTCTTTCAACGGCTGCATCAATTTCTCACCTGGATGGGATACTGTCCGGGTCCAGTGCACCCACCGCAAACACGCATCGAAGCCGAGAGAATCTCGTGCACCACATCTGGCAACCTTGTATAACAACGCACACCTCCTATGTGTAAAATGATGCCCAGACCATGCCGCACCCCATTTGCTCCTCCACTCCACACATTCCAGAGTCCTGCCTGCACAATATTAAATGACGTTCAGGCGATCCGTCTAGCGTTTGGCTTCTCGCGATGATGCCCTGTTACCCCAGGACCAACGACAACACGCCATCTTCAACAAGCGCAGCCCATCTTCGCTGAGCAGTGCCGCCACAAGCTTCGTCTCCCTCGACTCTGGCAAGAATGTTGCCATGCTCGAGCTGCACCACATCGACGTTGCAAGCACGCCCAGGAACTCGCCGTCGCGTCCCATCCATCGGAGTGCCACCACAAGTCTTCATCGACTCCACCAGAACCACCGGTTCACCAAGCTTCAGCCCTGCTTCTACCTTGCCATCGACACCTGCCACGAAGCCATCTCCGCTTGAATCGCCGAGCCCTCCGGCACAGCACGCCTAGGAGGACTCCCCAACCTTCGCATCGTCTTCAAGTGCGGCGCGACCACTTAGACGTCCTGAAGCATCAGTGCAGCACCTCGTCAAGCATAACGCGGACAAGATCTTCGTCGACATGGGCTCCGGCAAGTAACCCATCGCACATCAATTTAATCATTGAGAGTATGCGTGGCCGATGTTTCTCCTTATTGCAGCTCTGCCCAAGAAGAGGCCGTCGACGGCGTCGACGCGGCCACGCGATCTTGCAGACCTTCAACCACCGGGAGCCGCTGTCATCGTCCTTCGTACAATATTGTCCAGCACCGTCGTGCCCCTTAGTTCTTACGGCACCACCTGTCAAGGCCGGAACCAGGTCACGGCGATCCTACGTATGACATCATCCAAGACATTGAAGCTGCACGTAGCTGACGAGCTGGCCAGGAAAAACAGCACCCACGAGCTGCGCTCCGCCTTGCCTTCCATCTTGGTAAGATTCCAAAGGCCCTGTTAATACATACCTCTCTGTTCTGCACGTGTCCTGTTAATTCATTTGGTACCTTTCTACCTTGTTAGTCTTGCATGTGACCCCTGTACATCGTCCTTAATCATGTGTCATGCGCAATACAATTCATATTCTTTTCCTTTTGACCATATCCAGCCAATGAAACGGATATGTAAAACTGCATGCCACACATACCAGTAGTTCAATTATTCTTTTCCATCGCTTCATGAGTATTCCAAATTTCTACAGAGATATCCTTGTTTCATAACTCTTTTATCTCCAGCTTAGTACGAACCATGATCTACCCGACCATAGGAATCTTTCCATGTTTGCCGTATGCTCTGTATGGTTAGCTTATTTATTATTGTTTGTTTTCTTTTCGGTACAAGAGTAGTAGATCGCGGCCAGAAGCTATACAACGGTATTCAAGATCAAGAGTCGATTATCACAAAGCCGCAGCACCAATTACCAGGCAAGTGGCCGTTGACCATTTTGATCCTATCTTTACAAATGTTTTGTTTATAAACGTACATGCTTGTGTCAACATGATGGGATACCTATTGTTAGGGTTTACTAGTATTTCGTATGATCATTCCTTGTTGCCATAGCCTAGATTTATGGTTTGGTTATGGGTAGATGTTGCTTAGCATGCTTGTGTCCGAGTTGGGTTGCTTAATAACTTGTTAATCTCTACTTATTGCACTTGTGGGAATGCTTGGTTATGATGATGTTGTAGTATGAGGTAGGCTCTAGACAAGCGGGATGTGTTTGGTTGTGCAGTTGGCACATGTTTGGATGGTGGTATGCTTGTCTAGATCCTAAGGACCGGTTCATGGAGCGGCAACCCCGGGACTACAGTGCCATCACAAGACTGTTATGGGAGCAGCTTGGCTAAGTAATTAGGTGTTCTTCCAGTGCTGTGCGAGCCAGTGGTGGAGCGGGGAATGGGAGTCAGGAGGACTGCCCTTGGATCTGAACGGCTCAAGAGGAGGCTACCGGGGTGATGAGCTGCTAGTTGAGGGCTATCACTTTTGGACGGGAGTGGAACCTTAGAGGGTGAGTGCACACTGGAAGACCCTTCGGAAAGGCCTCGTAGTGATCTCCTGGCCGCACACCTCGGTAGTGTGTAAGTGCTTGATCAGCACGGGCATCAGGGAGGTTTCTAGTCCACCTGGCAACAGGGGATGAAATCACGACTTGTGGGTAAAGTGGCGCGACCTCTGCAGAGAAGTAAAACTGTCATGACAGCCGTGCTCACAGTCAAGAGCGGCCTGGGATCCTCGCATGATTAGATGGTGGTTGGGAGTTGGCTTGGAGATGGTTGGATGGAAGAGAATGATGGAATGGATGGTCATGATGGCTATCGTTGGCTGGTTTGGTTTGGGTGGTTAGTCTTAGAACCTGTGGGTTTGGTTGGTTGGCCTCTCACTTAGTAAATAAATAGGTTGCATTTTAGTCTTGTGAACTAAAACTTGCTTTCTGCAACAAACCCTTTATAGCCTTCATTGTCTCAGCCTGCATGTCATCTTTTCCCCCACTTGTTGAGTACTCTATGTACTCACAGCAATACCCGCCCCTACTTTGTTCAGCTACAGGAGAAGCATAGGATGATCGTGAAGGTGAAGAAATGGAGTTCTAGGCCTGCGAGTCTTCCGGTCGACTTCCTGTGGAGTTGAAGGGCATCGACGCTTAGATTATTCCGCTGCAATGTAATTTTCTTTCTACACCTACTGGTCATTTATGTAATATACTTATCGATTTAATAAAGATATTGTTCATTTATCACATATATTGTCCTGTGTGCGTGAAAACTTGATCCTGGGCACGCATACAGATGCATTCAGTTTTGGTCATTGAAACCGGGTGTGACAACCTTTTACCCAAGGACAACAAGAATGATAGTAGTATAGGATTAAGAGGATGAATAAAGATCTAGCTGTCCCGCAGGACGATCGCACTCTAGCTCTACTCGTTTACTTCGAGCACTGGTGTAGACCTGGTCTGCCAAGTCACGCCAGCCTGTAGCTCTACGACGAACCCGAGCGTGGAGGATTACAAGGGACGGACAGGGCTGTCACCACCTGCCGCCTACCTCTACAAACCGTGGGGCACGCTGCAAACAAAGGTAACCTCTAGCCTAGACACCACGTCTATGCCGTCGATTACTACTCTAACCCCGGTCCTGGTACCAATCTGGAAGGCTAGAGCACCCCTCGCGGAGCGATGATCCCATAAACAAGCATAACAAGAATAACGACTAGTATGTAAAGCTCGCTAGATCAATATCACCACGAATACTAATCTTATGAATAAGAACAACGATCGTACTATGAATGAACGACGAACGAAGAACGATCGATGAACGAACTAAGAACGAACGACGAACGATGAACGAACGACGAACGAACTACGATGAACGATGAACGAACGACGAACGAACGAAGAAACGAACGATGATATTAATAAGATAAATATCCGCCAAGGTACAAGATAAGGAAATAACTAAAACAAAGCTATCCCTCTCTTGATCCTTGCCCTCTCCCCTATTCTACTACTGTACAAGAGGCTCTAGGCCTGAGATGTGGGAGTGGTGCTCTCCTCTTGGGATTCTTGTGATGTGTTTGGAGGAGGGGGGTACCCCTTTATTTATAGCCCAAGAAGGTCGGCAACTTGAGGCGGTTCCTGACTTTGGGGGCATTGATTGCAGGCTGAACCGACCTTGGTACGTCGGTTGTGAACCGCCATAGGAAGATGGGCCAGTGGGGCCACCACAGGGGGTCGGCCGACCTAGGGTTTGGGGTCGGCCGACCTGTGGCTGGCCCCTCTGGGCCTGGGCCTTCTCAGGTTGGTTCCCCTGGTTGCCTTCTCCTCTGATCCACCTGCTGTGGGTGGTCTTGAAGCCTTTTTATTGGGAGTTGGGCTTTATTTGGATAATTCTTTATGCCGGGGAAAATTGGTGTTTCCAGGATGGGCCTTTTATGCTTCCTTTTCCCCGTTTTCATATGAAATGCACCTGCACTCACAAATTCACCAAGACTCGTGGAAATCATTAGTTTAAAGACCTAAGTCTACCTTTGGTGATGGATTTTAGGTAAAAGAGTGCAGATGGTTGACGGTTTATTTTGGGTCTAAGAGCCGTCAACACACGTCAAACTGTTCTACACGATCGGCAGATACGGGTATAATCGGCAACTATCGATCCTAGAAACTTAGCAAATTAAATCTAACTCTTAGCAACTGTTTCGTCGAGGACACGTCAACTAAGCGAAGTAGACAGGACAAGTCAAACTGACTACCCAGTAGCTAAAAGCAGATCTAATCGACTAAGCACCTTAACCGTGACTCGAATAACTAGATTAAACAGAGAATCGGCATCGGCAATCAGCAACAAGGTTGCGGCTAGGACAAGTCAACTAACCGTAACAAAGAACTGGACTAGGTCTTAAACACTTCCAAGTTGTCGATACACAACATCGAACCCTAGATCAACTTAAATTACCGGATAACTAGCAGCCACATCGATCTTAACTATGGACAAGTCGACATAACGAAGATCGATGCGCTTACCTGACGAAAATCCAAGTCGAAACCAGAGCCTCGATGGACGCCGATGTCGACGAAAATTCCGTCGAGAAGTTGTGGCGATGCGCCGAAAAAGTGATTGTATTGATTGATCGGTTTACAATACTCACGGGTCTATATTTATATACCCGAGGCAAACTTTTCTAAATCTAGAAAAAGAATTAAAAAGGGATACACAAACCCACACATGCGCGCATCTCACGCAATTTCTTCGGCTTCATGATCACTTGTGGGCCACCACTTTGCACAAAACCTTTTTCCACCCGGCGCATACCCTGTCACTCACTGACAATGGGCCCTGGGCCACAATTTGGTGTCAACAGATGGGTTGAGCTAAAAATGAAGGGTATGATGGTTTTGACTCTCACCCTATTTCTGTGTTTGAATGCTAGAAAGGTCTATATTTAGGAACGTAGGTAGTACACACCTCCTAAACGGCATCCCATCACCCCCGACAGTGGCGGCTACATTGCTTTATATCCTTTGGCAATGTCGCTTTTTCCTTATAGTTAACAGTTTCTTTGATAAAGATGGAGTTCGCAGCAACTTTCTTGTACTGGAGGATAAAAAATTTGCAATTGTACGTACTAATAAGTGACATGGAAGCATGAATTTTCTTTTAAGATGTGGTTCCCTATACTTTCTTGCGGTCTAGTGGTTTATTTTTTTTTATTTCTTGTGGGTTTGTCGTAGTTCTTTTTATCCATACATGATTCTTTCTAGCTTTTATATCGACGCCCATTGCTTTATATACTTTGGGTATTGTCGATCTGTCATTTACTTTTTCTTATACGTTAACCGTTTCGTTGATCCAGATGAAGTATCTGCAACAACTATGTGGTACTAAGGGATTGACATCATAAGGAGTTCTAGCGAGAGAGGGGGAGAGAGAGAGAGAAAAAGAAAGAAATGGCTTGCCATAAGTGATGACATTGTTGAACCCTTAACAGAGCTCATCTCAAAATTTACTTATCATGTATATACATTTGTACTCACAATTTCTTAGGTGTGAATCGCACTGACCTTTTGTCTTTATCATATTTTGTGTGTGGACTACATTGACTTCTTTCGCCCATATCCATCAAAAGACACCGATCTTCCATGCCGTTCAATGCATTAGCTAAACTACACCCCTCCTAAGCGGCATCCCATCACCCTCAGCAGTGGCGACTACATTGCTTTACATCCTTTGGCGATGTCGTTTTATCATTTACCATAGCTTTTTTCTTATATGTTAACAGTTTCTTCGATAAAGATGGAGTACTCCCTCTATTCTTTTTTATGTCGTTTCCGGCAGCTTCGTGGAGATTAATGAAGTAGGGATTTGTCCTTTATACCCTCAGTGAATTTTCGTCCGGTAGCACATCGCACTAGGCATGGCCATTGCATCGCTGCGCCTCCCCACCATGCCGATGGATCGCCGTCATGCAGCGGCGCCGAGCCGCGTCGCTGGGATTCCGAGCTGCATCTAATGGAGCTGGAGGGGAGGACGGATTCGTCGGCGAACCAGGCAGTGTGGAGCTTGGAGATCTAATGGAGCTCAACTAGGCAGGTGGCCTCGGCATTCAAGGCTCCATGGGCACCTCACTGGAGATCAGCGATACGTCACCGTGGTTCGGGTCGTGCAGCGGCGTGGTGCTTTTGGCTTCCTCGCATGCCGCTGCCCTAGGGAGAGCGTCGCTGCTGCCTTCGGCGTGTCGATGGAGAGAAGCTCTGGTCTCTTGGTGAGGAGAGGACAGGGGTAGATAGGGAAGATGGAAACGTATTGTACTAGCGACGTCAACAATTTGCACACCTTTTGAATTGAACTGTGACGACATCAAAATCAAGAATAGATGGAGTATGCAACTACTTTCTGGTACTAGGGGACAGATAATTTTGCAATTGTACACACTAATAAGTGACATTGGAAGCATGAATATTCTTTTAAGATATGGTTCCCACTTTCTTGGGAGCTAGTGATGGGTTTTTGATCTCTCTGGGTTTGTCGCAATTCACTACGTCACATCAGGCCTTTAGTAACACACGTCTGTAACACAAGTAAGAATGTGTTACAAAGATAATTCACAGTAACACAAGCATTTGTGTTACTGAGTGTGCTTGTAACACAAATGCTTGATTTATAAAAATGTGTTACGGATGCTTATTCTAGTAACACAAAAATAGTGTTTTAAGTACAGTGTTACAAAGAAAGTAATGTGTCTAAACATAGCAAGCCAAGAACTGGTAGCAACACAATAAATGTTACTGTTATGTGTTACTACAGCCGTAGTAACACTTTTCTTATGCTACAGTAACACAAGTTCGAATAATTCATAAGTTAAAATCAATTCAAGGTAGCTTCTTAGCATATATGCATGTGTTGCACAGTGAAAACTCAACAACTAATTAAATAATGCTTATGTCCTAGGATCGAATCCTAGTAGCCGCTATTATTTAGAATCTTATTTGTGTCTACATTAATATTGTAACACTTTTTATTAGATATAGTAGCACATTCATATGTGTTGCTACATTATTATTGTAACATATTTTTTCACAAATATTAACACATATATGTGTTACACTAGAAACTTGTTCTAGTAACACAAGCATATGTATCACTTATTATATGTGTTACTATAGGTCTCTGTAACACTTTTTTCTAGCTTTAAGAACACATATGTGTGTTACTAAAGGTCTGATGTGACATAGTGATTTTTTTTATCCTTAATGTTCTTTTTCAGCTTTTTTTTTAATCGATGCGCATTGCTTTATATACTTTGGATATTGTCGGTTGGCCATTTACTTTTTCCTTATACGTTAAACCCTTGATTCAGATGGAGCATATGCAATAACTCCGTGGTACTAAGAGATTGACATCATAAGGAGTTCTAGCGAATTTTGCGAGGTTTGTTAGAGAGAGAAAGAAAAATAGTGTGGCTTACCATAACGGACGACATTGTTGAACGCTAATAGAGCTCATCTGAAAATTCACTTCTACCATGTGTATACTTTAAGCCAATCCATATGCACTCACAAATTCTTAGTTGTGAATGGCACTGACTTTTTGTCTTTATCCATCACGACATGAACCATCCCTATTGTGGTGAAGGATGAGAGGTTGCCTTGGTAGGAGCTCAATTTGCCACTAAAGAGAATGATCTTCAACTCTCCAATGGAATTTTCTTCTCAAAACTTACTATATCATGTATAAGAATTTCAACCGATTCAGGCACGCAGTCACAGTTTAGTGTGCGGTTCACATTCATTACTTTTGTCCTTATCCATGATGACACAAATTTTTCGTGTTGTTCCGCACATTTATTAAACGACACCCCTCCCAAAAAAAATCATTTGGACCTTAGCTAGCTTGCCATCAGAGTGTGATGTTCTCAACTGTAATCAAAATGCCTTCTAAAAACTTACTTTTATCATGTATAAGCCATTTAGTCGGTAGATACTCACAGTTCTTTTCTTGTGTGTGGAAAAATTGACTTGTTTTTGTGTTTGTCCATCACGACACAAACCGTCCGTGTTGTTCACTCATTAACTAAACTACAAGAGGGGTTTCCTTCAGTAAATTGTTAGCAATAGAGAGGAATTGAAGAAGAGGAAGAACAGAATTGAGATCGAAGCAGGGATGTATTGAACTGGAGAAAGGAGAGTTGTTGGGAACAAGTTGTTTGTTGTACAATAATCGATACCCCTCTCTCTCTGCTCCTATCTCTATATAGCCGCGCAACGCACGCAACCATCTCCACACGACTCACGCGCTCTTCCACTCTGGACCAGACACCATCATGTTGGGCTTGCTGGGCCGAGAACTGCGGCGAGGCCCATCATCACTTGCGCCGGCTTGGATCGTTGCAGAAGGCTTGGTGCTAACATTCCCTCTCCCTTTAGAACCTGCTTGACCCCAAGCAGGGGCTCGAGGAAAGCATTGCTTCAGGTGCAGTAGATCTTCCCATGTGGCCAGTTCAGGAGGCATGTGAGACCACTGAGTCAATACTTGTTGAACAGTGTCGACTCCCCGAGTGATAACACGATGCCGGAGGATCTTGATAGGGACCTGCAATGGTTCAGAAGCGTCAGGGAGCGATGAGCTCACCTGTGTGTTAGGACCAACAGCCAATTTCAACTGCGACACATGAAAGATTGGGTGAACAGAACTCCCTTCGGGTAGGCCGAGCTTGTAGGCGACATTGCCAATGCGTTCCAGAACAGAAAACGGGCCGAAGAATTGGAAGGCCAATTTCTGACTGGATCGGTGTGCGACTGAAGATTGCACATAAGGTTGGAGTTTAAGGAAGACTTTGTCACCCACTTGAAAGGAACGCTCTGAACGACCTTTGTCAGCTTGTTTCTTCATGCGGTCACGAGCTCTGGCCAAATGCTGCTTGATCACGTCAGTCATGAGAGCTCTGTCTTTAAGCCAAGCAGACAGCTCAGAAACTGAACATGTGTCAGCAGAATCCACTCCAAAATGATTGGGTGAATGACCATACAATGCTTCAAAAGGAGAAGTGTTTAGAGCAGAGTGGAAGCTTGTGTTATACCAAAACTCTGCTAAAGACAGCCACTGGAGCCACTTCCTAGGACTTGCATGAACAAAACACCTAAGGAAAGTCTCCATACACTGATTAACACGTTCAGTTTGACCGTCAGACTGCGGGTGGTATGCTGAACTCATGCACAACTGAACCTTTGCCATAGAAAACAACTCTTGCCAAAGCTTGCTGGTAAAGATTCTATCCCGATCAGAAATAATAGCTCGAGGCATCCCATGGAGTTTGTAGACGTTGTCCAGATATAGACGGGCCACAGAAGTAGCATTAAAAGGATGTCGCAGGGGTATAAAGTGAGCATAACGAGTAAGCTTATCAACAACAACCAGAATACTGTCTGCATTACCAGAAAGAGGGAGGCCTTCTACAAAGTCCATGGATACAGTATGCCAAGTAGTGTCAGGCACAGGAAGAGGCTGAAGCTTACCCGGGTAGCGAGACCTATCTGGCTTGGCCTGTTGACAGACAAGGCAAGACTGAACAAAAGTTGTGACAGAAGTCTTGAGGCCAGTCCAAGCAAAAATCTTCTTAATTCTTCTTATAGTAACAGGAATGCCAGAATGTCCTCCTACTGCACTGGAATGCCACAATTTTAGCATGGAGTTCAGGGACGGCACCAATCCAGATCCTATTCTTGTAGCGAAGAATACCATCAACCAAGGTAAATGGAGGAAAAGCAGTAGGATCAAGTGTCAGTGCAGTAATTTTTTCCTGACACTTAGCATCAGACTCATAAGAAGCAATAACTTCAGACAACCATTTAGGAGTACTGACAGAAAGAGCCATTACAGTGGTGTCACTGTGAGATCTTCTAGATAATGCATCAGCCACTTGGTTCTCCGAGCCCTGTTTGTATACAATTTTATATTGGAATCCCATCAGCTTGGAGAACACTTTCTGCTGCCAAGGTGTGTTGAGCCTCTGATCAGAGATGTGAGACAAGCTTTTATGATCAGTTTGAATTAAGAATTCCCCATACTGCAGATAATGCCTCCATTGTTCAACTGCCAGAAGCACAGCCAAATATTCCTTTTCATAGGTTGATAAACCAAGAGTTTTGGGACCCAAGGGCTTGCTCACAAATGCTATAGGGTGGCCATTCTGAGAGAGCACAGCACCAATGCCAGAACCACTTGCATCAGTCGCAACACAGAAGGGCTTAGAGAAATCTGGAGCAGCCAGCACTGGAGCAGATGATAATGCAGTTTTGAGAGCCTGGAATACCTCATCATGCTCTGAAGTCCAAACAAACATTGTATTTTTCTTTAACAAGGATGTCAGGGGTTTGCATATTACTCCAAAGTTTCTCACAAACCTCCTATAATAACCTGCCAAACCCAGAAAGCTACACAACTCCTTGGTGTTTGTTGGTGTTGGCCAGCTCAAGATAGCACTAACCTTTTTAGGATCAGTAGAGATACCTTGTGCACTGATCACATGACCCAGATATGATAACTGCTGCTGGGCAAAGGAGCACTTGGACAGTTCACCTTCCAATTATCTTTAGCTAACAACTCCAGCACCATCTTGATGTGCTCAATATGCTCTGTATAGGTTTGACTATAAATAAGTATATCATCGAAGAAAACCATCACACATTTTCTAAGAAGAGGCTTCAAGGTAGTATTCATGGCACTTTGAAAGGTAGCTGGTGCACCAGTGAGACCAAAAGCCAAAACTCTGAACTCAAAATACCCTTCATGAGTGGAAAAGGCAGTTTTGTGTTCTTCTCCAGGTTGGAGTCTAATTTGATGGAAACCAGCCCTCAAATCGAAACTTGTAAACCAGCAGGCATGAGCAAGTTCATCAAAGATTTCTTCCATTATTGGAATGGGAAATTTCCTTTTTGCTGTAAGAGCATTGAGATGCCTGAAATCGACACAGAATCTCCAGGATTGATCTTTCTTTTTGACCAGCAAAACAGGAGATGAAGAAAGCACTTGTGCTTGCCTGAATAAGTCCACTGGCTAACATTTCTTGGACCTGTTTTTCAATCTCTGTCTTGAGAGAAGGAGGGTATCTATAAGATCTCATATTCACAGGTGTGGCACCTGGAACCAAAGGAATAGAATGGTCACAACTTCTTCTTGGTGGCAGTTCAGTAGGTTTTTCAAACACATCAGCATACTCTTGCAGTACCACTTGTATATCTGCTGGTAACTGACCAAACTGGACGTCTATAGTAGAGTCATCAGCAATGCTGCATAACTGCAAGACAGTGTCAGGAGGAATTACTGACACTAACCCTTGTAACAGGATAGTCTCATTATGATATGGAATGGACATCCATTTTTCCTTCCAATGGACTTTCATAGGACTATGAGCCTCAAGCCAATCCATTCCCAAAATAAGATCATAACAATGGAGAGGCAAAAGTTTAAGATCAGTGGTGAACTCATATCCATTCATAGTCCAAGATCCACCCAATATTTGTTCCTGGCAGGCAAGCTTAGCCCCATTAGCTACCACCACAGACATAGGAGAGTGCAGCATAGAGATGCCATTCACATGCTTAGCCAAACTGGAACTCAGAAAAGAGTGAGAACTCCCAGAATCCACCAAAATAAGTATATCCTGACCCTGCATCTTGCCTGTAAGCCTCATAGTTTTAGGAGCTGGAAGGCCAGTGACAGCAGCCTGAGAAACAGTTAAGAACACCTGTTCTTCTTGAGTCTGCTGATCAGTATCAGATTCCACATCAAGACACAAAAATTCCCAAAGTTCTTCTACTGCATTCAGTACTGCTGGAGAGCATTTGTGGCCACGAACCCATTTCTCAGCACATATTTTGCAGAGCCCTTTAGCCATTCTGTACGCTCGCAGAGCTTCAATTTTGCTAGTGGCAGAAGCACGAGCTGACTCAGTTCCACGCCTGTCTTCAGTGGAAGAAGAAACCGGTGGACGATCCGGACGTGGAGGAGGCATCAGAGGGTAAGCACCCTTGACATGTGACTTGGGAACATTGGGTGATTCATACTTGTGATGAGAGTGATATTCCAGCTTCTTAGATTCTTCGCGCTTGGGAGAGTCACCTACCTCTTCCTGCAATGCAGCCAATACACAAGCAGTATCGAAATCTGATGGCCGCTGTACAGTGACAGCAGCTCGAATGTCTGGCCGTAGGCCATCAACAAAACGTGTAGAGTAATACAGAGGATCTGAAACTGATTCATAGGCATGCAGGTTATCTACTAGTCCAGAAAACTGGGTGATGTAATCTGAAACTGATCCAGATTGCCTAATGTGAAACAATTTCCTAATCAGGATCTCATGTTCATCTCTACCAAACCTACTCATCACTTGCATACAGAAGGATTCCCAACTAGCAGATTGGATTTTCTTCTCTACTGACTGCAACCACCTGGCAGCCGCACCCTCAAAATGCAGAGATGCAACTTTCACCCACATGGAAGGCACAATAGAGCACATGTCAAAATAACTTTCGCTACGGGACTTCCACAGCTTGGGCTTATCACCCGAAAATTGGGGGAAATTAATTTTAGGCAGCTTGCTGTAACTAGAACCATGGAAATCCGAACGAGAGCCCGACTGTGTGCAGAGTTAAACTTAGGCAACGAATCAAAACTGCGAGATCGAGCAGGATGGTGAGCGACCGTACCCTTGTCCGGGATATGAGTGTGGGTAAACACAGACCCGAACTTAGTATCCCGGGAATTGTTGTCGACGCGGTGCCCATCGGGGCGGTTGGCGGCGGTGAAGCCGGCTAGTGGTGGTGCGGGAACAAACGCCGCGGCACCCAGCACGCTGGGCTTGGTTGAAGGCGACTCCATGGCGTCGCGGACCCAGTGCTTGTTAAGCTTGGACACCTCCATCTTGACGCCTTCGACCGCTGACTCGATCTGCCGCTTCCAGGCGTCGAACGCCGCCGCCGCTTTCTCGAGCGCGGAGACGCGGTCGTCCTTCTTCCGGTCAGCCTCGGAGAAGCGCTTGGTGATGGTCTCGTCGTAGGCGGCGATGCGCTGGTCGAGATCCTCACCGAGATCCTTCCGCATCGCTACGAACTGCTTGGCAATCTCATCGATCACGAGCTTCATCTGGGGATCCATGGCGCCTTGCTTCTTCGCAGCTCTTGTGTAGTGGGAAAAATCCAGCACGCCGAGGAACAGTGTCTCTAATACCAATTGTTAGCAATAGAGAGGAATTGAAGAAGAGGAAGAACAGAATTGAGATCGAAGCAGGGATGTATTGAACTGGAGAAGGGAGAGTTGTTGGGAACAAGTGTTTGTTGTACAATCATCGATACCCCTCTCTCTCTGCTCCTATCTCTATATAGCCACGCAACGCACGCAACCATCTCCACACGACTCACGCGCTCTTCCACTCTGGACCAGACACCATCATGTTGGGCTTGCTGGGCCGAGAACTGCGGCGAGGCCCATCATCACTTGCGCCGGCTTGGATCGTTGCAGAAGGCTTGGTGCTAACATAAATGCACGAACAATACGGATTAAGAAAACTCGGAGCAACATTTATTTTTAGGTAACACATCATCCTATGAATGACGTCAGTTTTGTACTCGATGCAGTAGGAAACAACAGGAAGAATGAAAAAACCAGAGTGCCACCATTCCAGAATCGAAAAAAAGGTCAGAAGATAAGGCAACCCGAAATTGCAATTACATCCAATGCACCTCAGGTCTTATATACATCTCAAAGAAACAGGGTCTAGTACATTTGTACTAACAGAACTTGGTGCGCAATCCGTCTGAGAACAAAGTCATTTGACAAGTAGTAATTTCTGTCAAAGATCAAAAGTAAAAATGATCTAACTCCTGGAGCTATTTTTGCATGAGACCAAGAGTTAAAATGATCTAAATCTCATTCCATGAGTACCCCGAATTTTAACAACTCACCCAACAGGGAAAAGGTTTGAGGGTCTTCATGGCCTGCAGAAAGAAGTGGATGTTCTGATTTTAAACTGAAAGGAACTATTGCATGGTCCAAGAAATAGTGAAGAGCGATGATCAACAAAGAGGAAGCTCACAACAAAATTAGCCATAAACCTTTGCTTCATACCCCTTCTTTCTGCTGTCTAGAATCCAGATGATTTCCAAGTTTCCATGGCCTCCGAATGTCAAGATTCGTCACTCGGAAGAGTCCTCTGTTGCATCGTCTCCTGACTCCTGGGATCCAGCTGTGTTGTCCCCTGACTCTTCAGACCCTATCGCGTCGTCTCCTGGCTCTGAGGCCTCTGTTGCATCGTCTTCTGACTCTTGGGACCCAGCTGTGTTGTCCCCCGACTCTTCGGTCCCTATCGCGTCGTCTCCTGCCTCTGAGACATCTGTTGCGTCGACTCCTGACTCTTGGGACCCAGATGCGTTGTCCTCTGAATCTTCAAACACTACTGCATCGTCTCCTGCCTCTGAGACATCTGTTGCATCGTCTCCTGACTCTGTGACCCCTGATGCGCCTAACTCTTGGGACTCAGCTGTGTTGTTCCCTGACTCTTCGGACCCTATCGCGTCGTCTCCTGACTCTTCGGACCCTATTGCGTCGCGTCCTGACTCTTCGGATCCTATCGCGTCGTCTTCTGACTCTGAGACCTCTGTTGCATCCTGATCCTGTCCTGACTCTGTGGCCCCTGGTGCATCCGCTCCCGACTTTATGGCCCTGGGTGCTTCATCCATGAAAAGATCGCTGCCAAGAGCTTCAGAGAAGCAATGCAGTCAGACAATGGTGACCGAATGCAAAGTATCATGACTGAAGACATAATACTGATCGAAGAAAGTAGTAATTATTAAGAGGTGAATGCAGCTGGAGATTGTCCTGTAACACAGCGATGGTAAATTCTATGCGAATAAGCAGGGTCACCAAACATCCGTTAGGCTTAGGTATATGAAACATTAGCACGCATGCAGCATAACTTTGATTTGCCTGAGTAAACATGCAAAATCAACTGGTATCAAACGCTGATCAACAGTTCAATGTAATCATCCAAAGAAACCTTTGTAACTAGCTGGTGCGGCACTCATGAGCATAATTTACATCATCCAAGTGTTACTTTCAGGAAAAAGAACATGCAAATTGTGTAGGCTTATACGGTTGTACATATATTGAGAACCCCATCAAAGTTCAGTTTATGCACTACATGTAGAATTTTGGCAGACAAATGCGTTTTCAGAGACCAAGAAAATGTCAATGAGCTATGTACATGAACTGCTGGATACAACTTACTACTGACAAGTTAGGATTCAGAACTGCATTTTGCAACCACAAAACATTCAGTACGTAAGCGGCAACATCTTTCTTAAACAGATCAAGTCTGGTATGGTAGCATGCATGCAACTGACTCCTCATGTGATTGGCGGCATTAGTAAGTAGTGGCTATACCAAGACAATGACAACATGATTAATGAGGAGACCAACATGTGCAGCTAGGAATGCTGTTGACTTCTGAAGAATATCATGGCGAAACATACAACTAACTAGTTGAGAGTCCATCAGGCAGCAGACAATAGGAAAACTGGCATTCGTAGAATTGTTTGTTTCGTGCGTAGCGTACCTTGGAGAACCTGGAGTGGCAGGAGCCAAGGGAGGACGTAGCGGCTACACAGAGGCGCCGGCCATGGCATCACCAGGTCGTAGGCCTCGTCGACGAACTGCACGACTGTGTGGAGGGGCACGTCGACACCGAAGAGGCTGCTCCTGCTCCAGGCAGAAGTAGACCACGGCGGGGTTCGATGGGCTCACGGCCGTGAGCACGGGGACCTTGCGCGGCAGCCCGGTTCCCTTGTAGGTGTCGTCGTCCCAGATCTCCTCGAAGCTCACCTCGTACCCCATGTTCCACGCAAGGATGCCGTGGCCGTCGTCGTTGGGCACCTGGACCCCCGTCCACAAGCACACCGTCGCCGTCAGGGATGATCTCCACGTACCGTAGCGCGTTGCCGCTCTCCGTGATGCAGCGGCGGTGGTGGATGTCCGGCCGGCTGGCGTCGAGAGCGCGTCCCTCCGGGAGGTCGTGGAAGAGCAGCGTCATGTTGGGGCGCTGGTTGAAGTCGCAGCTGAGGAGCCCCCACGAGAGGTCGAACCACCAGTTCTTCTCGTCGTGGGAGATCGCGCCGGAGGGCACCCAGTCCCGGTCGCGGTGCGCCGCCAAGGGGTAGACGAAGTCCTCCTTGTGCCGCCAACCGTAGCCTTCCGCGGACCAGTAGACGATGCTGGCGCTCTCGCGGCCCCTGTCGACGAACCGCTCGGCGACCACGTGCTCCTCGTTCTTGCCGACGCGCAGGGTGACGAGCCCGATGCTCTCGAGGCTGTAGATGATGGGGAAGGAGCCGGGGCGCGCGAGGAGGCGCTGGGCGGTGGCCGTGCAGACGCCCGCCTCCTGGTGGTGGAACTCGCGCTCGCGCACCAGGACGAGGTGGGGCTCGTGCGGGTGGTAGCCGAACTGCACGCCGTTGAAGGGCTGGACGGAGAAGTTGATGAGGACGCAGAAGGGCTTGCGGCGACCGGCGAGGACGTAGGGGTACCCGTCGGGGTGCGCGCTCGGGTTCGCGGTGAGGACGGTGACCCGCGGCGGCAGGACGAGCGGGATGGAGAAGTCGTCGTCGTCGGCGGCGGCGGCGGCGGGCTCCGCCTCCGCGGCCTCCTGGGGAACGGGGGCGACGCGGAGGACGCGGCCGAGGAGCACCCACGGCGCCTCCATTGGGTGGGCTTGGTTGCTTCGCTTCGCTTGGGGCAGCGAGAGGAGGGAGGAGAGAGAGAGAGAGAGAACGAGCACGGGTAGTGTAGAGAGAGAGCGAGGCGGTTGGTGTGATTCGGTGGTGGTGGCCTTGCCGATTTGGGCGCGATCGATGGAAAGGACAGTATGGTAATTAACGCGGATTTTGGGATTCCGTGCGGAGGAAGGAAGCTCATTCCGACATTAATTAGGGCGTGTTTGGCAAAACCGGCTTCGGCTCAGGCTTATTCTGACACGAACACTGTTCTGCACTGTGGCTACAGTGCTAAAGCCGGGAATAAGCTCAAAAAACCGGCTCATGCGGCTTCACCAATTTTGTGTCAGATGAACAGTGTTGCTACAGTTTCAAACAGTAGCGCTACAGTAGAATAAGCCGGTTGAAAAGCTACGCCAAACACGCCCTAACTCGGCTGCTCGGCTGCCAGGCCTAGGAAGGATGGCAAACGAGCCGTGTGGCCCATGTACAGCCTAACCGAAGACGTGGACCGTGGACGCCTCTGCTTCGTGAACAGACCGACACGGACAGCCTATTTCCCGTCTGGCTGGCAATCTTTTTTTTATTATTAACCTCATAAAATTAGAGACTCAGACACGTCTACAACCATGCGCTCTCTAGGATCTCAAAGTTGCCCTCACAGGCGCATGCGTAATTGAGACCACACGCGCTCGTAAAACTGCGAGAGTCTTCTCCGATACCACTATAATTTTTCTGCGCACTTTGTCTTCACTCGTGCGCGTCTAGGAAGAACTTTCCGGTCGGTCACCCATCTCGAAATTGCTCTATGCCAAACACGCATAACTTCAAAGTTCTTTCAAGATAAGCTTCCAAAAAAGAAGTTATAACTTGTTGGTATAAATATTCTTATCAATCTTATTAAGCCCTAAACTAGAATGTTACATGTAACCTCTGCCAGCCCTCATTGGCTAGGCCACTTTGTGTTTGTTTATTATTTTTATTTCAGGTAGAAGAGCATCAATGGTAGAGTGTATTAGCTTAAACGTCTTTTAATTATTGGTACAATAAAAATTTTACCCTAGAATAATCAAACATCTTGTAACGAGAGGACAACATGAGTTGTAACTCGTGTTGAGAATAGCTTACCCAGATCAACATTTATGGTTATCACTACTAATGGAAAACTCATCGCGTTTTCGAACCCCTGTAATTCAAGAACAAGGCCATGAAACTACAGACTAACTATTTTCAGAATCCGATCGATCGAAACATAATGTAATTATGAGCAAGAGAAATCCTGTGTGAGAGCTGTCAACTCGATCGTCCATAAGAACTCCTTGACAGTGAGGTGTTTCAGGTGTTCTCTGCATTCGAAAACTTGACAAAAGTAGGAAACATATAAATCGAATTTGCGCGCACTAGCGAGTATTGAACTGCAAACAAAGACGAACAGAGGCATATCGTGCACGATTACTAGTTGTTATTTTTTTGGAGATCTTTTTCGTTTGGGAGCCAACAACACCTCCCTGACGTCCGCCTTGGCCTTGTCCTCGGGGAGCTGGAATTTGAACCGCGGCCTGTCCGCGTCCTTCCTTTGCATCGTCACGAGCCTCTGTGACTTCGGGAGGTCCTCGAGGCCGCAGAACTTGTAGGCCTCAGACTTCAGAGTCTCCACGCCCATCGTCCTGGCCGCCATCTCGCCCAGCCGCAACGCCTTCTCCATCTCGTCGCCGACTCCCGCCGGCTCGGGAGCCTGGTCCTGGTGGTGGTGGGTCGACCGGATGCGCTTCTTCCCCGATGGACGAGGAGGAGGTGTACTCGAAGACCCGGCTTCTTGATCGCCGGCGTGAATGCCTGTCCGTTCCTGCGGAGGAGGACGCGCTTTGAACTGGCCCTTCCGTTCATCCTCCGGCCCAGCCGTGGCCGGCGGCGTCGGTGGCGCGCGCAGGGCGGCGTCGTTGGGCTTCGTTCCGGATGCATGATCGTCGTTCCCCTGGTCTTTTTCCTCGCCCGCCGCGGCCTCGTCTATCCTCTCCTGCCGGTGCTGGAGAGGATCGACGGCGACCCTCATGGGGCTGCTGGAATGTGACCTGATCTTCACTCGAAGGCTCCTGGGCTTGCTGCCGTCCGTCGTTTTACCCTCGCCGCCGTGCGCCGGGGGAGGCATCATCAGCCGTGGCTCATGGGAGGACCGCATGCTCCGGTTGAGGTCTCCCAGAAGGGCAGCGTCCGCGGGCTCCTGTTTGTGCTTCCACGAGAACGGACGCAGCAGCAGAGACTTATTACTGCTCCGCTCGTGCTCCCGCGAACCGTTCTCCCTGTCGCCGCCGTCGTGTGAGTCGTCGTCCATTGCGAGAACTCTGTTCGTAGTTCGTGTCCCTGTCCTCTGCTTTGCGTATATATGGGCTGATCCAGCAACGCCGAGTCAAGCACGGCTCGCACGGGAGTTCTATTCGGAGTCCGGCTCGCACGGGACTCAACTGCCTGTCCCGCTAAGCTGAGCGCATCTGGATTTTTTTGGGGACGAAAAAGGGAATTACTTGTTGATATCACACGAACAAAAAAAAATCACTTTGTTGATTATGCACGAACAAAAACTCAGGATGGCATTAATGATGCACGAACAATGGTGGCAACATAGTCATGCTTCCGCACTACAATTTTATTACAACACAAAAAATAAAATGTGAAAAATAAAATGAATAAATGTTTATAATAGTTTAAACTTCTATTTAAAAACATTAAATATTCATGATACTAAATACCGAAACATATCTATTTTTTTACAAAATTCTAAAATTCTACCCTGTGCAGACTAGGCTACTTTGCACAAAATTAGTTGTCCTAAACGTCATATATTTTAGAACACAGAGACAGTAGATATGATGTATCGGTTGATGGTTTTTGGGTGACATTGACCATCCAATAAGATAATTTCCAGTTTTTGTCAGCTTGCTTATGGGATAGATATGGCTTAAGACCAGTGTCCCCCGTGGAAGTCGCATTATTACGCACCGCCGGCCACATGCCCAACAAAGCGTTTAATTACAAAGAGGACCGAAATTCGCTGCATTGGGAACGACGCACTTTGGAGCTGTATGAGAGTATGCAAGACAGAGAGCTAGTCCTGGCCGCCTATAAGAAGGCAGAGACGACATGTAATCTACTACGGTGCACAACTTACTTGCTTCTTTGTCAGTTGGGTACTTGGGTAGGACTCTGCCACGATGTCGTCTCCTACGGTGCTCTTCTTCTGCTTGCTTCTTCCTCAGCTTGGCACATCTAGCCACTTCAGCTACACTCGGGGATCCAGGCAGTTCTTCATCAGGTCATCCGACAAAACACAAGCAACCTCGGCGCCGGCATCCTGCTCGTCGATCCCATCAGGTGCAGTACACCAATATGACTATGTCCTCTGTTTTGTGAAGTGCACGTCACCAATATTAACTCTCTTGCCACATATTTGCAGGACTGAGCAACGATAGGCTGCCGGTGCACCACCGGTTGAGCCCATGCTCGCCTTTGAACGGCGCAGGCCAAAACAGCAAAGCCACAGCAACGGATGTGTACCGTCGCGACGTCCGTCGCGTTCGTTCCCTCTTCGCTGGCCCGCCGGGACAAATCGTCCCAGGCTCAGGCTCAGGCTCAGCCCCAGCCCCAGCCCCAGCACCAGGCGGCGTGACCGTCCCCACGCACGGCCTCGCCGTCCCCACGATGCCGGGCGTGCAGGACTACGCCGTCGTCGTTGGCTTCGGCACGCCGGTGCAGCCGTTCCCGATGATCCTGGACACCAGCGTCGGGCTCTCCCTGCTCCAGTGCAAGCCGTGCTTGTCGGGGGACTGTGAACCAGCGTTTGATACCTCGAAGTCCTCCACATTCACCCACCTCCCCTGCGGCTCGCCGGACTGCCGCACCACCACCTGCCTTGTTGGCTCCGTCTGCCCGCTGCCGTTCGGGAGTATGAATGGCTCGGTCGTGCAGGACGTGCTCCGTCTCAGGCCAGAATCCGGCGTCGTCTACGACTTCACGTTCGGCTGCGTCCACGTCGACCGCCCCACCGCCCGGCCCGTCGCCGGACTGCTCGACCTCAGCCGGGACAGCAGCTCCGTCGCGTCCCGCCTCGCCACGCCCGGCGCGCCGGCCTTCTCCTACTGCCTGCCGCTGCCCACGTCCTCTTCCGACGGCTTCCTCACCGTCGCCGCCGCCCGCCCCGGCGGCCGCGTGCAGCACGCGCCCCTGGTGCTCAACCCCGCCTTCCCCAACATGTACTTCATCGACCTCGTCGGGATCAGCCTCGGCGGCAAGGACCTCCCGATCCCTCCGGCCGCGGACACCGCCAACACCACGGCCATCGACGCGGTGACCTCGTTCACGTTCCTGGCGCCGGCCGTGTACGCGCCGCTCCGCGACGCGTTCCGGAAGGACATGGCCGACTACCCGACGGCGCCGCCTCTGCACGGCCTCGACACGTGCTACAACTTCACCGGGCTGCACGAGGTCGTCATACCGCTCGTGAGGCTCAAGTTTGGGAACGGGGAGAGCTTCCTTCTCGGCGCGGACCAGATGCTGTACTACGAGGACCCCTCTGCCCGTCCCTTCTCCGTCGGCTGCCTCGCCTTCGAAGCTTTCCCGTCCGGCGGTCGGTACTCCGTCATTGGGACCTTGGCGCAGACGACCACGGAGGTGGTGTACGACGTGTCCGGAGGAAGTGTTGCGTTCCTCCCACAGCGCTGCTGAGCGGAAGCGTCCGCCAGCAAAGTGGCAGCAATGGCACGGAGCTGTGTGTGATTTTTTTTTTATCTCAGCTGTATGCGATTTTGATTTCTACTTCGCTTGCATGTACGCGTGCCAAAATAAGGCAGATGCTATCATGTATCATCAGAGACTTTATATTTAGCGTCGAAGTTATACTTTGTTTCATTCCAGCAGAACTTGCTTTTTTTCCCCGGGAAAAAAGTCACTTGTTTATTTTTTTTGACTGGAAAAAGTCACTTAAATGTCGACTTGTTTAAACTTTATAAAATAGTTTTTTTAATAATCTTAAAGTCAAAGTGACTTGGGTAGTAGAAACATTACTTAAATGCTAGGTTCAAAAAACATTACTTAAATGCTTAAATTTCTTTTTAATAGACTCGTAACTCTAAAAAGAAAACGTCAACAAAATCGACGAAATCTCCAAGGTCAGTTCGCTTATTATCTCCTTTCTAATCCCCTCATTTCATCTTCTCCCCCCCACATACCCGCGCATTGCCCTCGCTGCATCACTTCACTCTGAGCTGCGGCCATGGAGCACAGCTGCCGCCGAAGTAGCCTCCGCGCCACGCCCTTGCACCCGTTTCTCCTCGCCGCGCGCTGTCTCCGTCTCGTGGAACAACTCATCTCTCGCCTCCTCCTCCCGTTCTCTCTCCATGTCCTCCGCGTCCACCTCGCAGCAACGGCTCACGCCGTCGAGCTCAGAGAAGCCACGCCTGGGGTGGTGACTCTGTCCGCGTCACGAAGATGCCGCAGCCAGGGTCCAGTGTGAGGTCCGCCTCGCCTCTTCTTCCTTAATCCTTGTAACTGTAATTGGTCGTGTCAATTAGGGAAGACAATTTTGGCTCTCGATATTGCTATATAAGAGCAACTACAAAAAATTAGCTAAATTTATTGGGTTTGGTAAAATTGAAAAATTTCATGAGAACGCAATCCAACAGCCTTTCTTTCAGGACTGATATGGAGGGTTGGTGATGGGAAGAGTATCAACATCTTTTTCTCGAACGCGCAGGAGAGCTGCGTGTCATTTCATTAAGGAGAAAAGTAAATAGGTACAGGCCCATGCAGGGCTAGTTCGACTCCACTGGTTACATGCGCGCCGGGTACAAGTTGAAGCCACTACACACCGGAACTGCTACTACTGAAGGAGCCCTGCTAATCGTCTAGCGCCCGCCCTCATCCAATCCTTTGCCTCGTCTTCGATGCAGCGGATGATGGTGGACGGGTTGGGGCGTGCTCCGTCAAAAACACACCGGTTCCGGTGTTTCCAGATTCCCCACGACACCAACATTACGAGAGAGTTGAAGCCCTTCCTTTTTTCACTTGGAACTCTCCTTAGCGCTCGCCTCCACCATCCTTTGAAGTTCACTTCGTTTTGTTCAGGCATCAGGGCATGCAGTCCCGCTTTGCTCAACGTGTGGAACCAGACCTCCCGCGCCACCACACAGCTGGTGAGAATATGCTGCACATTCTCCTCCTCCTGGTCACACAAAGGACATCTCTCCGGATGCTGCATACCTCGACTAGCCAGACGATCAGCCGTCCAACACCTATTGAGAATGGCCAGCCAAAGGAAAAATTTTACTTTTAGTGGAGCCCAAGACCTCCACAATCTCTTAAATGGCTCGAACTTCGTCGATCCCTCGAAGAAACGATAGTATGCCGATCTTGTTGTGAACAGTCCGTTACTTTCTGGGTTCCACCTGAGCTCATCTTGCTGTCCCGGGGCCAACGTGATGTCTTGCAAAACGACCCAAAGCTGGAGTGCCTGCCACACTGCCAGCACGGGCAAACCTCCACATAAGTCGTCCTTCCATGAGTCCCCCTCAAGGGCCTCACAAACGGTGCGCCTGCGCCATCCTCTCCTTTTAACAAACTGCATAAGGGCCGGTGCTAACTCCATGATAGATTTACCATGAAGCCACCTGTCTATCCAAAAACAGGTTGATTTGCCATCGCCGATTATGAATGTGACCGACGTCATGAACATAGCTCTCGCATTGGCAGGTACTTGCACTCCTAGGGCCGCCCATGGTCGCGCCTGATCCGTCTTAGCAAGCCACAGCCATCGCATTCGGAGAGCCCAGCTGAGCACTTCAAGATTGTGGATGCCGAGACCACCAAACTCCAAAGGTCGCATGAACATCTGGCATGATCCATGGATTCCCACCGGAGTGACTAGAAGACCAGTTACACCAAGGGGACAGATACTGTTGTCAAGGGTTAGTGAGCTGATTGATCCGTACACTGGAGATTGGGACAAAGAGCTAGTACATGCAGTGTTCTGGGAGGAAGATGTGCAGAATATATTAGCAATCCCGGTGCACAGGAACAGAGAAGATCTACTGGCATGGCATTTTGACCCAAAAGGCCAGTTTTCAGTGAAGTCAGCATACCATACTTTAGAAGACAATGCTGAACGCAATGCGAAGAAACAGAAGGGTGAAACTTCAACAGGTAATGCTCTTGATGAATTCAGGTGGGATCAGATTTGGAAGGCGGAAGGGACACCAAAGCTGAAACAATTCATGTGGCGACTAGCATATGACAGTCTCCCTTTGAGAATGAACATCCAGAGAAGAGGCATGAATACTGATACAAGATGCCCGGTATGTTGGCGCTTAGATGAGGATGGTGGGCACTGCTTTCTGAAGTGTAAGTTTGTTAAAAGAGCTTGGCAAGAGGCTGGCCTAGAGGAACAGAGATTGACTTTGATACAGGCTGGATCGGCGAAAAGAGTAGTATCGACCATTATGCGGATGAACCCGGACATTAAATTGAAAATCATAGCTTTTCTATGGACATGGTGGAACGCTCGAAACAAGGCGAACGCCGGGAACGCATGCAATCGACAGCTGAGGTGGTGCATTCAACCACTGTACTAACCATGAAGATCATGGGCCTGAGGAGCAATAGAGAGCCAAAACTGAATATAATTGCTCGTTGGGTACCGCCACCAACCCATATGCTCAAGGCTAATTGTGATGGTGCTTTTCTGGAGAAAGAGAAAAGAGGAGGATGGGGCTTCGTAGTGAGAGACCATAATGGTCACGGGGTGATGGCGGGAGCAGGCAGCCTGTCTGCAGTGCATGATGCAGCCTGCGCCGAAGCACAAGCTTGCTTGGCAGCCTTGCAAGCGATGGCTCACCATGGGATTAACTCGTTCCAGCTGGAGACAGATTCCACCAACCTCGTCAAAGCTCTACAGACTGAAGAATTTGATCTTTCTATGGGTGGTTTATTCTATAAGGAAGCCAGGGCGATCATTCAGGCCCAGTTTTCTTCAGTCGTGGTTATGTATGCACCTAGAACATGTAATGCATGTGCGCATGAACTTACTAGCTCTAGTTTGAGTTGGGATCCGGATCAGTCACGTGTCTGGCTTGATCCCCTCCATGTCTTCGTAGCAAACTCATTGGTTCGCGATGTCGTTGAACCCAATCGTCATGAATAAATAGAGCAAGCTTAATGATAAAAAAAAAACAGCCTTTCTTTCTTCCTCTCTTGTCTATCCCACTCGGCGTCCCGTCAGCTTCGCTGGCTATCTTTGGCGAGCACGCGTGACTCACCATCTCCTTTCCCCCCCCGCCCTTGCACCCTCCCGCGCGTCCTCCCGCCTCCCTCCGTCCCGCCGCGTCGCCACCTCCGCGCGTGCCCCCGCCCTCCTCTGCTCCCTCTTCGAGCAACAGCGACGCGGGCGCGCCGTCTCGCCCTCCCTCCCTCGCGCTCCCGACCGGCATGGCTGCGTGGGCTTGGGTGCGTCCGCGGGCGGATCCGCGCGCGCTCCGGCCTCCCTGCTCCGCCATCGCTGCGACCTGCCCCGCCCCTGCTCCGGCGCTCCTGTCCGCGCCCCACGCCGCCCCTGCCCCGCGCCACCTCGAACCCAGCTCCGCTGCCGCGTGCGCAGCCCCGTGCTGCGCTGCTTGCCTCCCCGGCCACACGCCGCCACTGCTCCAGGTCCGGGCCACCTGCCACCTCCGGCTCCTGCACTAGAACAATTGATTCATGCTTGCTGGAAAGAAGTAGCCTGGAACATTTGAGTTTTTTTCGTCTGGAACATTTCGGTGTCATTTCTGGACCATTTTGGTGTCATGTCTAGAGCATTTGATTTTCAGAGTTGGCCGGTTTGAATATAGAGGTTGACAATATTTGGAGAGACTGTTGGTTTGCCCAAGTTTCATGATTGGTTCTTACCACCGCGGGTGTGATGCTTTGCAGGTTAAGTTCAATGTGGAGGTGCCTACTTCTATCATTGATGAATGCTACCAACTCCGGCTGCAAGAGTACGGGAAGCGTTACAAGGTATGATTTGTTTGCGAACAATTACACCAAATGAAGTTCTGAAACACATTCGTACCCATGAAATTGATTATTTGACAATGTTTAGGAGGCACGGTCAGACATTTCTACATGATGCCTATAGAACAGGCATGATAAGTGCTGGCAGAGGTGAAGTTGCCATCCGCGGTCCATTTCCAAATGAATCGGTCGGGCCGGGGGAGCAAAGCGACCTAGGAGGTGAGGCCAAGGATATATGTAGGACCTCAAGGATCACCTGCGCTGTCCGTGCTCCTTTGATGTCCTTAATCCATCGCCGATTGGTGAGTGCATCTCTGACAGTTCAGGAATTACGGGTTCTCATGGAGACTGAGGCGACCACGTTAGGGGCAATGATTGCCAACGACTTCCCTTGCGACTATCTGTCACTCCAGAAGAGAGCCGACTCCACATTCCCAATGTCTACCGTAACAGAGGCATCAAATAATGCATGTGAGCTTTCCCTTGTTCTTCCTTCTCTGCTCCGTCACCGGCAGAGCGCCGCCCCGTCGATCCCACCTCTAGCACCGCTCCACCTCTAGCACCGCTACCCACGGCCGAGTTGCGATCGATCTCGCCCGTGCACCCACCTACCTTCCCGAGCCAGTCCCATATGGCCCCTCCCTTGTAAACCGAATAACACCAGCAGCCCAGCACGTGCCCGTGCTGTTATTATTCTCTTTTATTCAGCGAGAGCAGAGAGCTATGCTCAAAAAAAAAAAAATCAGGGAGATCGTACACGTGAAAAAAAAAACCGTTTCCCGAGCTGTTGCCATGAAAGTCAAATTCTCGGTAACGGGCTTGGCCCATTTGGAAAAAATTAATCGGGAGGCCAGTGGCTGGGGGGGGGGGGGGGGGGGGGGGGGGGGGAATGGATGGTCGAACATCGCGTTTCTGTCAACACAGGCGACATAGAGTGGCCCCTCCACACAGGGCCAGAATTTTGGCATCATTTGAAGGGTATCTAACCCAGTCCAAACTGTAATAAATTCATGCTGATAATTTAATTTCTTCCATTGCCAAACAAGCTCTTCATTGGTGCAATTCTTCCAAAGCGCATAGGCTATGGGAAGCCACCTAACTCATCTTTGTATCAAATAAATGAGAGCACTTCGTTATTTTCCTTTTCTACCTGCACAAGTTTCTATTCTCCCTCAACATTTCATATTTTATTCCGTCTTCCTTCGTTATTTTTCATCCCCCTTCCTACCTTGCATTAAAATATCATTGAAAGCGTTGCACTGTCGAGAGACATGTCACCTACCAATGAATAAATTTGATCACCGCTCACGTTGAGTTGAACTCGAAACCGGTGGACAAGCTCCATCACAAAGGACCTAATCAGCTTATCCTCTGTTCGCGTTTGTCTGTTGTGTCTTTGTGCAAAGAAAAATTGTTTTCATGTTACATCGCTTCCTCTTAATTTTGACGGAACAAATGGAGGCCACAACGACATGGCTAGGGCAATTTCTTTTGATGCCCCATTTGTGATAAACTGCAAACTCCAACTGCAAATGGCTATTGACTTGAACTACTTGTCTATTGACTACAAGCTTCATTAGCTGTCAACCTACTCCAGTTGAAGTTGCATTGCGCCATGCATCCTCTTCGATAGACGAATTGAAACCGTCTCGCAGCAAAATGAAATTCTTTTGAAAATTAAAAGGATGCAATTGGTCGGCAAGGGTCACGTCCTGGCTTTGTCTAGCTTATGAAAAATACATACATGATTAGCCACACATAATAAATTACTCAGAGGCATCTTGGAGCTGGTCCGCTCTCTGAAATTCCTCGTGTAGTTTATTTTTTTAAAAAAATGCAGACGACTTGACCTGGAGAGGCTTTCAGTTGGTCCATATATATGAATGTAGCCAGCGAATCGGCCCAAGTATACACTGCATCTGAGTCGGCCAGCTCCGGAGAAATTTTAAATGATAAAAGTAAGTATCCCTTACTGATTTGTTAGCTTTCTCCACGCGAGACAGACGACTTTCATTCAAAAACAATTACATCATAAAAATTTATATTTTAATTTAAGCTTTTAACTAATTGAGCGCACTGCCATGCCCACCATCGCTATTTAACCAGTGAAGAAAGCCCCAGCATTGTACTAGAACTGAGTTGCCGCGCGCGCTTTGGACAGCCTGCACTGCGTCCATTTCTCCGAGGGTTTGACTGCCTACCCCACGGCTGTAAGTTATACGTATCATGCATGTACTACTAATTCGACGTCTTTTCTCTCCACTTTGTGCTCCACGATTGACAATCATTTCGAACGTTAGCTGCAAATATTAATTGTTCCATCACCTCATTTGAAATGTTTGTCCTTGCATTCTTTTTACAAGAGCTCCACAACTAGAATACTGCTCGTTTGCGGTAAATTTGTCTCGCACTGCTTTGTCTGCAGAGGATGAGTTGAGACTTGAGACAAAAGTGAGAATACTGCTTGAAGCAAATATGTTTCGATATGCTATGGATGATCCGTATCAATTTTCTACCCCTAGTAGGGTTAACTTCACGGATTGCAATTTTGCCCTTGTAATTGCAAATGTAATAGATCACAATTCAAAGGTTAATGTACACCTCTCACCTACCCAGTCCTCAACGTCATCTAGGGAGGCATGATGGTCATGTTCAGGCCTCGATCAAAACTTGTGATACAAGTCAATAGAAGTCCTACAACTATAGGATCAGGAATCATCATATTAGTAGGAGATTTCCGTACACCAAACCCATAGAGTTCCTTCCAAGTGGAGGAGGATTTATCTTGGTTCTCATTCTATGAGACGCTTGAAGATCATCATTCTATTGAAAAAGAAAAATATCATCTTCCTTAATTCTTGAGGAGTTTTATGGTGCATGATATTCCCATTACATACTAGTGGTATTTAAAATCCAACAATCTAGATTAGCGAACCGATAGGAGTAAAGTATCACCAGTATATACTAGTGGCAGCCTTCATGGTACCACCAGAATCATACTGCTGAATTGTGCACCTTAAAACTTATCTTCTTGTAACCGTGCACCACGAAAGTGTCTATTTTTGTATTTCATTTAGGCACATAATACTTTGCTTAAAAAAAATAGACATGGGGTGCCTGCTAATATGATTTCCGCACTTCATTCTCGTGTAGGTGGCATATATATTGCTGCTGGCGCACTGCTATGTCTCAGTTGGAATCTCCATTTAAGCACACCCACCAGTACCAGCCCATTGTGAGGTCAAACAAGACCAATGTATTGGAGGAGCTGTACCGGTTAACCACAAATTCAGAAGATCATGAGTAAGTTCCACGTACAGATCAGCTATAGTCGACTTAAGCATTCGTGTTGTAGCTTTGTCATGTTATTTTTCTTCAATAAGAAAAAAATTAAATATAAATTTACTAATGAATCGCTTTGTAGGGCTTTATGGGTGTCACGTGAGACAATCCCAATCAGTTTAAACCTGCAAACTATACAAAAGGCAGTGAAAGAAGGTGGGTTTCTGGACAAAGTTTGCTTCGACTTAGCTGTGAGAGTCATGGTGGACGAGGATGTCGAGAATTTTCAAAATACTAAGTTCTTAGGCTGGAGGCACCATGTTCCGCCGATATACGCGGTGAGTACGTCCTTTACTAATTTGCGGCATGCGTACGGTCGCTCGTGTTCAACACATATGTTAATTGGATATATGCTCCATCTGTAGGCGGATGCCACCAGTGGACTTCAATCCTTTGGTGCTGATGCGTATGATGCTTTCGGTTCCCATCTGGTAAGACCTCGGTTGGAAAAAAAGATGTAGGTCTCCAATGTGCGCTCTCGATATTTGAAACTTTGGATGATTGCTAGTGATCAAACTACTTTTATATGACAGCACGAAGAATCTCATCAGCAAGCAATTTCTAAACTCGAATCATGTGACATTCGCGCTGGCAGTTTCCCCGTTGGGAACGGGGCTCGTGGGGTGCAGCCCCGAACGGGACGGGGACAGGGGCGGGGGTGAATTTTTCCCCGCAGGCGGGGATGGGGGGTGAGTTTTCCCCCGTAGAGGCCTGCAGTGTCTCCCGATAGCAACTTAGCAGCCCACTTAAAATGTAAAAGAACCTAGCCCATTCCAACAAATCCATCTCATATATATTCTCATTCCTCCAAAGTCCAAACCCTAATCTTTACTTCAGGTTCTCAAACCAGCCGCCGTCGTTGCAAGTCTTCTCTCTCCCGCTCCTCTCCTCTCCGCTCCTCGTCTCCCTTAGATCTGATGGCGGGGGCATCGCGACGAGGTGGCACGTGGCGTCTCCACGATGGCTTCACGCGGCTCTGCAACGGCAGCACGCGGCTCCGCAACGACGATAGACGGCGGTGCGCCGCGTCGACTTGCAAGCCCCGCGGGACCCCGAGGGGTATCGGAGATCCGTCAGGGACTGGGATGGGGCGAGCTTTGGCCCGGTGAACCTACCAGGGACGGGGCGGATGGAGGTCTTCCCCCCGCGGGGATCATCCCCGTTGCCCGGCCAATGTGATATGCATATTTGCGTGGCTAATTAATATGAACAATCCAACTAGTGTATTGTACTATAAAATATGCCTTAATAATTTAGTACAATGTCTTGCCATTGTTATTTTTTTTCACTATTGTTTCCAATTGATCATTTTTATAACGCTAATAGTGCATAATTAATAAACTTATATATAGGTATTTCAGGCTACTTTGTTAATGGCAATGGTGGATAGCTTTTGTCATAATGGTAGCGGCTCGTAATTTTTAAAACATGTACATAGCATTTTGGACTCATGTTTTCATAATGGTAGGGTGGGTTATTTTCTTTATTTTTCTGCAATTAATGTGACAATTTCTAACCTTTGAAGGAATGTGGTGGCTTATTTTTTATTGATCATATATTAATTAAGTTAACATATTGTTAATCTGTTTACTCGAAAAAGTTATTCAAGTCATACAAGATTGGGCAAATATATTGTCATCACATTTTACTGGCAGACGATTATGGCAATTCCTCAAAATTAAAAGTTTTGGCCAGATATTGATCCCGGTGTTGGTTGAGCAATCGGAACACTGGAGTCTATATGCTTTCAACATGTGGGATCGGAAGCTCAATATTCTTGACTCTCTACCGGGTCATGAACATGAACGGCGTCACGAGGAGATCAGGCCCCAGATATGTAGTGCCCTCAACCAAACACTGGGCACAAGGTATAATGTGTTTCAGAATGACTTCGAATGGGAATGCCAATATCCGCCAGTTCCTGAGGAACGCAACAGGTGCGCTATTTATGAATCGACACAATAATCACATGGTTCCCCACGGGATAGAGTAAATCAGTTATAGTAAAGTTATAGCAGTGACATCATTAAATAGGTTGCTAAACTATAATTCCTAAACAGTGAAAAATTATCGATTATTCTAAAGAACAACCTTCTAACAGATAAATTTGGAATAAATAATAAAATAAATTTAGAAGGGATACATCTGTTTTCTGTGAAGAACACTTAAGCAATTTATTTCCTAAGAGCAACTCCAGCAGGGCCCCTAGATGAGCCCCTACATGGGATCTAGGGGCTTGAGGTCAAAAAATGAACTCCAGCAGGGCCCCTAGATGAGCCTCTAGAGCTATTGGCCCCCTACATTTCCCTCCAAAGTTGCCAGATGTGGCGACCCTCTATGGGGTCGCTACATGGTGGGCCCCGTCAACCACACCGCGCGCGCGCGCACGCCGCCGTCCCGCACGCCGCACGCCGCCGCGTCGAGCCGCGCCCAAGGCCATCGTCGCGCCATCCGTCGTCGTCCTCTTCCTCCCCAGTCGCTGACCTCTGCCCCTCCGGTCCCTCCCGTCCCAGGCGTCGCGCCATGGCTCCCGCGTCACAGCCGTGCCTGCCTGCTGCGCCGACGAGCGACGCCGCGCCCCTCCGCCGACGAGCCTGCCTCCCGCGCCCCTCCGCTGGCCCGCTCCTCCTCGTGCGCCGCGCGCCATGGCCACCCCGTGCGCCGCCGAGGAGCTCCACCAGATTCGTCGTCGATTCGTCGAGCTTGCCGTCGATTCGCCGTCGCTTCGTCGAGCTTGCCGTCGATTCGCCGCCCCCAGGCACCAAATGATGCCGCGCCATGGCCTCCCTCGCAGCTCGAGCACGCCTCCTGCCATGGCGAGGCACAGGGCGAGCTCGGCTGAGCCCTCCTCCGCGTCTCGCCCCGCTGCGCGCCAGGACGCGTCGCCATGGCCGCGCGAGGCGTCGTCCCAACCCCAGCTCGGCTCCTTCCCGCTTGCCGTCCCCTCCGCGAGCCATGGCCGTGCCCGCCATGGCCGTGCCCCCGATGAGACCGTGACCCCTCCGCGCGCCATGGTCGAAGTGGCTTCGCCGTGGAGCCGCGCGCTGGCCGAAGTGGCTTCGCCGTGGAGCAGCTTGGGGCAGTGGCGCAGCGAGGCGAGTTGATGCGGTGGTGGCGGCGCTTGCGATGCGAGGAGGAAGAGAGAGAGGAGAGGTTGACATGCGGGACCCGCGCTTCTAGGGGCTCAAGAACAGGGGCTGCTGTTGGAGTTGGAGCCACTTTGTAGGGGCTCACATGTAGAGGCCGGCTCATGTAGGGGCTCATATTTACATGCCCTGCTGGAGGTGCTCTAACCTATCAACTTAGAAGCCAACTACTCTCTCAACAGTTAGCCAATAAGCTGGAAACATATATAAGTCGTCTCAACTCTCAAGCACAGATTGCTACAACTAAGACTGAATGCTACCAACGGAATCCTAGCCGTGTCGCCATGCTAGCCGAGGTCGCCGCGCCGCCACAGCATGCCGCGCCGCCACGCTGATGCTGCCCGAGGTTGCCGTGCCACCCGGAGATGTCGCCGCTGTCCTCGCCGCGCCGCCGCACCAAGGAGGGAGGCCGCCCGCCCCGCCTGTGCTGCCATTTCCGCCGTCGGGTAGGGGGGGCGCCGCCTCAGGGCTAGTCGTCGGGGTGGCGCCGTGGAGGGGCCGGATCAGTCAGCCCTCGGCCGGATCTGGCCGCCGCGCATGAAGAGGAAGTGGAGGGAGAGGGATGCGGTGGGCAGCGCTGGCAAGAGGTGCACGGGGAGAGAGGCGGCGGGCTTTTTTTTTTTTTTGACACCAGCGGCGGGCTTGGAAGCAGTAGCTGTGCTGGAAAGAAAAAGAGAGAGAAGGGAGGAGACAGGAGAGGGAAGCGGCTGTGAATGGGATTGGGAGACAGAGAAGAGAGACGGGACGAGAGGGAGGTGGCCGAGACAGGAGATAAACACTAGTCCCTCTATTCTAAAATGTAAGCATTTTAGACATTACGTTTAACCGTTCATTTTTTTATTTAATTTTTTAAAAAATATAAATACAAATAAGTCATGTTTGAAATATATATAAAGATAAAACAAATAGTAATAAAATAAATGATATTTTTATAAATTTTTTGAATAAGACAAACGGTCAAACGTGAGATCCAGAAGTTAACAAATGCTTACATTTTGGAATGGAGGTAGTATCTCCAACGGATGACTCAAAGGGTGCTTATACCTAAAATAGGTCCGAAAACGTGAAAAAATTGTCTCCAACCGAACACCCAAACAGCATAGCCATTTTTGGAGCCGGCCGCCCCGCGACCCGTCTTCTTCCCGCAGCGTCTCCTCTTCTTCCCGTTGCTCCCTCGCCGCCCCACCGCCCCTCCTCATGTCCTCCGCCCCCACGGCCCACCCCCAGGGAAGGAGGCGGCGTCGAGCAGCGCCACCACGCGTGGGTCCTGCGCCAGGAACGGGCCAGGCGGCATGTTGAGGCGCACCACCCTGGAACGGTGCGCGTGGAGGCAGCGGGGGTGGTCGGCGTCGTCGTCGTCCGAGGCGGAGGTGGAGGAGCCCGAGGAGGAGAGGATGCAATCGACCGACTCGTAGAAGAGGGTGGACGACACGATGGCTGAGCCATGGCCTCGCACGCGTGCTCCCGCGTGAGGCCGCCCTCCCCTCCGCGTGCTCGAGGAGGTCGCCGTGGGATGGGGATGGTAAGTCCGCGCTCCTCGCCTTCCTCCGCGACCCGCCCCTCTCCCTCCCCGTCCTCCCAGACTCCAACCTCCCCGTGCGCAACCTCACCGACCTCCAGAAGGCTGCCGCGAGGAACCCATCGCCACCGGCGTCCTCCACGTCCGCGACCTAGCCCTCCCATTTCTTCTTCCCCGGCGTAGGTCCACAGCAGGGGCCGGCGCGGAAGGCTGCGGCGGCGGCGGGGTTTGGGTTTTGGTCGTCGGTTGGAGATGCAAGGCTTTGGGTCGGCGCCGAAAGGAGCACCCAACACCTATTTGGTGTTTTGGGTGCTTCCTTCCGTTGGAGACAGCCTAAGGTGGCGGCTAGGGTTGTGATGGGTGAGAGAGGAGTTTATATATGAACTCGCGTTTGGGCTGAAGGGCTCAAGTTGGCCAGATAATTTGTACTGGCGGGATGCTGACGTAACCAGTCCGCCATTCCCCTAAAAAAAAAAAAGAAAAAACCAATCCACCACTGAAGGCAAAACAATAGTGATGGGCATGATGATGTCAACAGGCCCGCCAATAGTGTGTTTTGAACTTTTTTTTTCAAAACGCTGATGTCATGTTTATCCGCACTATAATGGTTTTGAACCCACTGTAGTGATGGAATCGAGGTGTTCGTCACTACTATAAATAGGGGTTCATCACTGCAGGATATGGCGAAGAGAATTTCCAAACAAATGTGTGGTAGACTGTTACGGTTTATGTAGGGTAGCGCACATGAAACACGTCAAGTAAAATTGATTACAGGTGAGGTGATCTCAATAATGATACGAAATGTGGATGGGACATGGTTATTAATTAGGATTCCACGGCTGTTGGCTACTAAGACAAAAGTTTTCTGTTGATCTACACAAGATCATGGCGTTAGTTAGGTGGCAGGTAGGCACATATCACACGGATGGTGGATCGTTGCCAAGAAATGTTGACGGAGCTGTGGCCGCAAGGTACAATCTGCAAGTAACGGGTTTGAGCCAGGAAGGTTCACGAAGAGCATGTTTGTTTGTCTTATAAAGGAACTAACATGCTTATATGCATAAAAGTATGACCGAATTCATAGGGGTGAGTGTGCATACGTTGTGAGTGTATGGGTTGTACTGTGTAATCACAAAAAATAGCATGGTCAAATTCATTAGAATTTACAATTCTGACAATATATTATTGTTCAGATGGGTCACATTGGCTTTTCTTTACATTAGAAAAAAAATTAAGATGACCGATTTTAAAACCAGATGAAGTAATCAACTGTGCACTTTTATGTTTATATAAAGGTTAACACATTCGAGGTTGTTTCATATATATATGCAGCTATGATAGCGGCTACTTCGTATTCAATTTCATGCGTTTATGGGATGGCCATCAACTCGTTCAGCCAATTACGTCAGTAAGTACGCTACAACTAATGTATTTTGTAGAGATATATACTTTAATGGCCCTGTATAATTCAACCTGCAATTAACTTCTAGCATTGAATTTGTATTTTAGCTAAGAAAAGATTGTTAATCAATATATCAGCATAAACTGATCCCTTATATTATAATATCCTAGCTAGCTTTGCTTTGAACAAGTTCTGAAAAAAAAACGTGAATTTCATTAGTGTACCTCAGTAGTAGAGAATTACAACAGTACGGGAAACCAGTCCTTTGCCGAGTGCCTAGGGCACTCGACAAAGGACCAAGTACACTCGGCAAAGACTTTGGGGGATCTGTTTTGTAAAACTAAAACTAGTTGTCTCCGCAAATCTACAACTTCTAGCATTTGTCCCACCATTCAGCCACGCGAGCATTAGATTAACAAATTCAATTGAAATATGTGGATGACAGGTAGGACTAGACTAAAAAAGGATAAAAACTTATGAATTTCTTCAATGTTGCTAGGAATCACTCGAGTTGCGAAAGGAGTTTCTTGCGTACATTCTATCTTTCAATGGAAACGAAGCAACCGGTCTGCCCGGTCCTGTTGCTTCGTGGATCAGTAGCGTTTCTGGTTAGTTCCGCTACCCTCTTTCATGTCCGACTGAATATTTACAATGGAGTTTCATTTATTGATATTGGGCATGTATGGTGCAGTTGGAAGGCAAATGGACTGTCGTTTGCTGGAGGCAGTTATGAAAGGCAGCATGGAGGAGTACAGGCGTCTTCTCCGCTCGGAGGCGGCACCAGCGCCCTCTAATCGGAAGAGATTTTTGGGGCTGCGCTGTGGCTGTTTCTTCAATATTCGCGCTCTCTCTACCTGGTTGCTGTGCTGCGGCTGCCAGCGGCAGCCACATCAATTTCTATCGATCGTAGTGAGTCAAGATTCGAGGTCGCAGAGTGTTGTGCAGCTTGTAATTCGTCCACTAGACCCCATCCTCCTCGGAGTCACATCTGCTGGGGACGGGGTGCTTCACGTTGCTGTCCGTAACGGACATGAAGATCTGGTACGCGCCATCTTCAAAGAAGCGGGGGTACTGCTACAGGAGGATGGAGCAGCGGCTGCGGGCGCAACAATGGCAGAGCAACTGCTTGCTTTCTTTTCATCAGTGATGGACATATTTAAGCGAGGGACAAAGTTTTTGTTGCGGTCAAGAGCGTTCAATTGTAATACCCGTAGCCACGAGGAGAACGTGGCACAAGGAGGAGAAGATGGAACGGCAGCATTGGAGACAACGGAAGTACAACATAATTCTCTCCCGGGCCCAGCCACCACTGTTAGTTTTGCCAAGTTCCTGAGGGCGAGGAACCACAAGGGGGAGACTTGTTTGCACGAGGCGGTCAGGCGGGGCCATACCGAGCTAGTAAGCCTTCTAGTCAAAGTAGATGCCAATCTGAACGACACCAGCAGCCCTGCCCTGGTGCAAATACTGGATGACGACGGCATGTCTCCGCTCTACTTGGCCACGATTTTACACGAAGATAAGATCGTCCGGACCCTTGCATCCAGGGACTACAGGTATCCTGTGTCCCACGCTGGGCCTTCGGGGAAGACTGCATTACATGCTGCCGTTTTCGTGAGCACAGGTGTGTCAATGTCAACGTTGTCGCTGCACCTAGCACAGAAACTTTGCCTTCTTTCAACAATGTCTTTTATAATTGCACATTACTATTACAATATATAGGGCAAAAGCCTAGGAGGTTGCACTATCGTATCTCCTCCCAGTTAATACATACTGTTTAAGAAAGGTTGTAAAATAACTTTTTGGGTTCAATATTTTTTTTAGGATATCCTGTGTAGAATTGCGGGTAGACCAGTAACATAAAAGGTGGATTAAAATACCTATATTCTTCTGCTAAAAATCATTCATCATAACTTGTTCTAGGATGCCTTTTTTTTTCTTTTGGGGGATTCTAATATATACCTATTGATTACTCATGTACTTCTCATGGTCTGCAGATCTTTGTAAGGTCCTGCTCTTTTGGAAGAAGAGCCTTGCAAAAAGAACAGATGAGTGGGGACGGACGCCGCTCCATTATGTGGGTAGGAGCGATAGCGCAACCTTCTGGGCTAGTATTAAAGAACTCTCACTACAAGATCTGTAATTTTTGCCAACAGGGAAATTACTGTCGCACACCTTTCCCTGCTGTCGGAGATAACAGTGGCCGACGGTGTACTGTCGGGAATCTCCTGTCGCAGATGACCTTGTCGGGGATTAGTGAAGTGGCCGACAGTTTTGAGGTAAACTGTTGGCAATGTTAATCCCGACAGTAGATTACCGACAGTGCACCTGTGAGGAAACTGCTCAACGCCGTTAGGTCAAAAGATGACGTCGTCACAATTTCCCAACAGAAGCAATGAATCCCCGACAGTACCACTACTGTCGCCCATTGCTGTTCTATCTAGAATAATAATAAAAATTAATTTAATTTAGCTTGTCCAGACTCCATAGCACTCGTATTTGATATCCAGATCAGTTACAAGGATCATACTCCAATGGATTCCAACCAATGAATTAAAAGTTTCAAATTGAGGTAACAGGACATACAAAAGAGCTAAAATAACTACATGTATCACATTCATATATACTCCTGAACAATGTATCAATCCTAAGATTAAATCACCAGAGACGGGGTAAGTAAATGTGCTAATTCTCACGCCTACATTCTCATCTAACATATGCCACTTCATAATCAAGCATTTTAGCAGGGAGTGCACTAAAAGAATCAAGGAGTGATTTGATCATCATCAATGAGCCCATCAGAACTTGACGCTCTTGTCCCAACAATCGCCTTTGAAGCACCGAACATTGAAGTTGAGGTGGACTGCTACCATTAGAATAAAGCAAAAGCATATGTTTGAGTCAGGTGACAAATATAGCAGCAAAAAAAGGCGTATCGTAACTAGTTCACACTCCATAGGGTTTTTAGAAGAACCAACTAAATATTATAGCTCCGAACCTTTTGCTTCAGGTGACATAATGTTACAATATTGAGGATGCGACAAGGCACTTAAATCCACTAGTACGATTTCAGCAATTGCATGTGACCATGCTCTATAAATAAGACTTTTTTTCTTGAAGAAACATTATAGAAATAACAAAGGTTCAAAAAGCACCTGTAGGTAACACCATCATATTAGACTCATCGAAGTCCAAGTTAGCATTCTCAGCTAAAATGCCTACAAATTGTGAACATTTGCATAGTTAGCAAGAGTACAAAAGCAGTCTCAGATAACATACATGCAAAACACGCTTGATTCTAGCATGCCTAGCTGGGTCAAAACCTCTGCGGCGTAGACTACGCTTTCTGTACAAAAATCAAATTGAAACTTTCAGAAGTCACCTACAAGCAGGTTGGGCATCATAAGTCTGAAATGATATAGTAGAAGATTTATGTGAAATGGCGTCATCACAAGCCTGTTAGTCCTAGCAGCAATGGCACTTCAGAGATGTTGGAAATGTGCATTGCAGTTTGATCTATTGTTCCAGCACGCCAATATGGGTCGACAACATATCTTACTTTCTGCAAATTACTTTCTGCAATAAGGAGCTAGCTACATGATTTTGATTGCACAGACAACCTGGTGAGGTGTTGGATTCAAACATGTAAGATGCAAAACATGTTGTGCCGAGTGGCTAGTTCCTGGTGAGGTCATATCTCAGCGCGGCTCTTTGTTTCAAATCACACAAGTCCTTTATCCCTATGCTTCTATCAGCAGCACGACAGCACTTTTGCACTCAGAACCAACATGCTAGGCTAGCAGAAATCTCAGAAAATTGTCAGAAATTGGAATGGACCATCAACCAGGCTAGCAGAAAACATCTAGGCTATACAGCACAAGGGGCCTGGATGCAAACTGCTATCATTTTGAGAGACAATTAGGGTCAAACTAGTTTGATTCACCACTTTGCGCTATACTCTCAAATTGGTTTGATTCAGATCGACTGGAAGGTCAAACTAGTTTGAATCAGACTGGGAAGGTCGAATCTAATAACAGAATAAGTCAAAATCAATTTGAGAGACAATTAAGGTTACTGGTAAGGGGAAGCATCCAGAGAGCGGGGGAGGTGGAGATTCTAACCGGAGACGTCGGAGGATGCGGCATGTCAGATGCGACGGCCGGAGGCCAAGTGGATCTGAGGGGACCCGCGGCAGCTGGAGGCGGAGATGAACCGACGTGGAGGTTGGTGAGGGGATCCACGGGGCGATGGTCAAATGAGATCCACGACGCGGCAGCGGTTGACGCGGCGGCCGGAGGAGACCCGCAGCGGCCGGAGGCGGAGAAGAACCGACGCGCAGGTGGGTGAAGAGATCCGTGTGACAACCGGCAGCCGGAGGACACCGGCGCGCGGCGGATGCGGCGGCACGAGGAGATCCGCACGCGGCGGCTGCAGCAGCAGGAGGAGACCTGCGCCCGGCAGATGCGGCGGCCTGGGGAGACCGGCGCGCGGTGGCACGAGGAGATCCGCACGCGGCGGCTGCAGCAGCAGGAGGAGACCTGCGCCCGGCGGATGCGGCGGCCTGGGGAGACCGGCGCGCGGTGGATGCGTCGGTCGGAGAAGATCCACGCGCAATGAAGACCCGTGCGTGGCTGTGGCTGGAGGTGTTGCGAGCGGTGATTTTTTTTTATTGGGTATATCGGTTCGTCGGTTTCCTCCGTTTGCTGCCGTTAGCTTGGACGGGGTGAGTAACGGAAACCAGCTTACTGTCGGGGATTAGCCTCCATACTGTCGCCCACTTGAGCAATGACCCACAGTTATTTGCACACTCTGGCAAATATGAATTACTGTTGGCAAATAACATAATTAGCAACAGGGACAGAGAACTGTCGGCCACTTCTTAACAACTGTTGGCAAAAATTGTATTTCTTGTAGTGTCTTCGGAATAAAAAAAGCCAGTATTACAGAACTCATACTGAAGGGAGATTCCTCGCCAGGTTACTGCACGGATTTAAAGGGTTCCCTACCCATTCACGCTGCAGCCTCGAGAGGCAGGCTTGATATCATCAAAACATTAATAAAGGAGTGTCCAAATTGTGTAACATCATGCAACGCATCTGGCCAGACTTTCCTCCACGTTGCCGTTCACGAGGGATATGTCGAGATAGTGAAATATGTGTGCACAGAACCAATGCTTGCGGGAATTCTGAATATGAGAGACCAGAATGGAGATACGGCCCTCCATCTGGCTGTACAGAAAGGAAACGAGTTCATCGTTTGGAGTTTGTTGGGAAATAAGAAGGTCTGTTTAAATTCCACAAACAAGAAAGGGTACACTCCTCTTGATCTTTCCATCATAATAAGCAATAATCCGGAACAGAGATTCAAACAGGTACGCTCTACTTCCACTAACCCCGGCATCCTTGTATATATCAGAAGATTAAATTTCGGAAACCTAACGTAATGTATATATCGGAAGATTAAATGTCAGAAACCTACAGCTATCTACATCGGAGTAACACACGACTACTATTGAATTTATTTTCAGAAAACTAGACTGCTGGCACCTTTTGTAACACAAACTACATCTTTTAGGATTTGCCCCATCCGACAGTGACGCATTTTTATCTTGATGAAATGTGTGAGTGAGTACAAGTGGGTCCAAATCCAACACTCATATGTTTTTCATATTTTTTTGTGAATGGCAAAAACTTATAGTTTTGTGTTATCAAACAGTGCAAATAGTCGTAGTTTTCTGAAACTGATCACAAAAATTGTAGTTTTGTGTTACTTTGGTGCAAATAGTTGTAGGTTTATTAAAACAAGTTGGAATGTGGAAACAAGTTGTACTTGTGTCCATAAAGAAATTGCATATATTTAGTAGATTGCATGTTATATTTGCATAACTGTTGTGCACAAAAAAAAATTATTTCAATTACCATGCAGACCGAGGACTCTTCAAAATTCATCGTGATTGTCCTGTAGGGTAGCCTAAAGAAAGCAAGATTTCAAGTGCTTGTAACAAAGTAAATATGAGAAGCTATTATATAAGAACGTCCAACCCCAATGCGTACAACGGTTCATACGGTTTAGCAATCAAAAGTTCCGTGCCTAAATGCTAGACATCCGTCAATCTATTGCAGTCGGACTTCAGTCTACTTCATCCGTTTCAAAATATATACAGTTCTAGTTTTGTACCAGATTTATTGAACATTCTTCAAACCTGGACAAGCATATATCCAGGTTCAGAGAATGTTCGATAAACCTAGACACCCAGCAACATAGCTAGCACTATATATACTTTGAACGAGGGAGTACCAAACAAGTCATATATATATAAAGTTTTCCATTATATATAATTAACTAACACACTTAATTTACTGACCTAATTAATTGGGAGAAATGCTGGTGATATCTCCGTTCCTGCTCGAAGCCGACGTATGGATATGTACATTGAGCAATGTAGATAACATCTGATCTCACAGCAGTGGCTTGTGCATGGGTGGATAACCGACACAGATGCTAATCAATGTGTCTTTTTCCTTTTGGTTCTGGCTATTTGGTCACCGGTGTTGTGCAAGAACGAAAATCCGTTCACAACGGATAGGCAGTGGCGAAGCTAGAGCTCTTGACATCTGAGTGCACACCTTGCTTATCAGGCTTTCAAAACAGCGCAGTGGTGCACATTTGTGATCTAGCGTTGTGCACACAAGGTAAAAATGTGATGATTTCAACTTAAATTTGTTTTGCACCCTGGTGCCAGTGCACCACGGTGGGCTCATTTGGCTTCGCAAGTGCGGATAGCTAGGCTTGTTACTATACATATTCGGTGTACACAAACAAATTAGTTTTTTTCTAAAATAATACTAATTAATGAAAAGCTGAACTTCTGAGACACATTTCAAAAAATTAAAAGAATATGTGCCTGTCGGTTTATCCCGTGACCAATTGGTCAGGGATGACCCATTGTAAGGATGTGTGACCAAGAGGGGGTGAATCGGTACACTCTAAAATATTTTTCCTAACAATCCGTCCACTCAACTCCTAGCATGTAATTCTAATGACAGGATAAAGCACACTAGGTGAGTCCTTAACCTATGATAATCCGTACACAACGGATAGCTAGGCTCGTTACTATACATATTCGGTGTACACAAACAAGTTAGTTTTTTTTCTAAAATAATACTAATTTAATGAAAAGCTGAACTTCTGAGACACATTTCGAAAAATTAAAAGAATATGTGACTGTCGGTTTATCCCGTGACCAATTGGTCAGGGATGACCCAATGTAAGGATGTGTGACCAAGAGAGGGTGAATCGGTACACTCTAAAATCTTTTTCCTAACAATCCCGTCCACTCAACTCCTAGCATGTAATTCTAATGACAGGATAAAGCACACTAAGGTGAGGCCTTAACCTATGATAATCCGTACACAACGGATAGCTAGGCTTGTTACTATACATATTCGGTGTACACAAACAAATTAGTTTTTTTCTAAAATAATACTAACTTCATGAAAAGCTGAACTTCTGAAACACATTTCGAAAAATTAAAAGAATATGTGCCTGTCGGTTTATCCCGTGACCAATTGGTCAGGGATGACCCATTATAAGGATGTGTGACCAAGAGGGGGTGAATCGGTACACTCTAAAATCTTTTTCCTAACAATCCCGTCCACTTAACTCCTAGCATGTAATTCTAATGACAGGATAAAGCACACTAAGGGGAGTCCTTAACCTATGATACTAGTGGTAAGGATGACAAGATACACACCACACTAGTAAGGGGTAGGTTTTCTAACTAGCACAAGATGAATAGGTTTACTCTACTAGCTAGAGTGATACAAACAAAAGCAACCTAGTGATGATGTGATAAGGTAACGATAAGAAGCACTCGAGCAAGAAGGTAAAGCTACTCAAGTACTACAAGCAATCATATATAGCATATAAGGTAAATGCAAGTAGTATACGAGAAGTGATAGAAAGTGCTCATGATGTTTCCCTATGGTCTCGGAAGGTTGGCTCCTTTCCCTAATATATGTTGGGTCACTCCCGTCGGAGTCTCGACCCCTTCCCTCCGCTCAAGGCCATCCCTCCGAGAGACTTCACCCTTCGAGTGAAGTCGCGGGCACGTCCCGCCGGGCACTCCCGGTACTCCTCCGGAGGTAAGGCTCCACACGTAATGTGAATCAAAGGGCACTTCACTAGTGATGCTTCTTTCGCACGGGAAGCTCCAAGACTGTGTATAAACTTGTGTCGGCTTTGACAGTCTCTTTGGACAGGTCAACACCGACACCATAGACCAAAAGTAACAGCTCTAGATGACTCTCCCAAGCACACACTAGCCTAGAGATCCAAAGATGCAACTTGTTACTCTCCTTAGCGCTATAATCACTCCAAATCATTCACAAGTGCTTCTTCTTCTTTCACATGGCTCTTGACAGCACCTCCCCTCTTTTCCACTATCCAAGAGCGCCTCAAAAGGCCAAACAACCGACTATATATAGGCCTCCACACACAAACTAGTCATTGCTCAAAAGTGACCAGAAACTGCAGTCACCGTATATACCATGGCATCATACGGTGATTCTATGCACCATATCATACGGTGACTGACCAGCCATCTTTCAGCGACTGCACCTTCTCTATTCTCGATCTTCAGGGTTCACCGTATCATACGGTGACCCACATCGTACCATACGGTGGCTTCTCTTCCTCTTCTTCCAGGAACTCCTCACCTTCTGAAAACTATGTGGTGCTCACCGTATCATACGGCGACACGTGACCTCTGCCTTAAGCTACCAGAACTTCCAAGTCTCTGGACTCCCTCTCGGTGCCCCTGTATCATACGGTGACCTCTTCTTCTTCCTGCCAGAAACTTTGCTTTTCTAGACTTTTCTGCCGCTGTCACCGTATCATTCGGTGACCGGCACCGTATCCTTCGGTGGCTTTACTTCTCCATGGTCATTGCTTGTAATACCTTCTTCTATGGATCTTTCACTTCCCTTATGCCACCTTAGCCCTGAGAGACTCACCATGCATCCCATGATCTATACAACTAGTGTGCACTAAGAGAAACAACTCCGAACCCTCTTGATTGTCCGGTTTTTCCTATGGACTCAAGCTAACATCTAACCAAGCCATACTTGCTTGGATCTAGCATGTCCTTAGCCTTGATCCATCTCTTCTCTGCGACTCCATCAAGTTCGTTCTCGTGTTGACGAAGGCAACCAATCATTCTTGATAAGAGGTTTATGGTGTGTTGGCGTACACCACCAACGGACGGAGCTTCCTTTGCATGAGACCTATAGAATAAGAGCTCACAAAGAGTATTAGTCACATGCATGGTCATGAAGCTTACACCCAATGGTCATGATACATTCATATCTTGAGGTTTCCAACTCCAGTGGTCATGAAGCTTACACCCATAGGCCTAGGAGCCAAGAGGAGGGCCCAATCGGTTAACCTAAAACCGATAAGTCATTTCTGTCGATATTTCGAAAAGGTCTATCGGTCACGGGAGGACCGACCACTACTAATCAGGTGGCGAACGACCAATACGTACTAGTCGGGTGCCAGGCGACTGACTAGTTGGCGTTGACACATTTCGACCTCGATAGCCGACGTGGCATGCAGCTGACAGCCTGTCGGGTTCTAGAGGACCGATTTCTAGGAATCGGTTTTCCTGCGAGCCACAGGTATCTATTCTTGCAATTTTTCAAAAACATGCCCCAAAACTGCATTTTTTTGTTAAAATAGTATTATTTCAAAAAACCAACAAATTAAACATTAACCTATAATAAGGGATAGAAATGGTTTTAAATTTAAGGAACAAAAAGATCACAAAATTAACATGAATGTCTAAGGATTTTATTTGCTGAATTCCATTTTTAGTTGAATTAAGTAACAACAGTCCCGTCCAAAAGCACATGCAAATCTACTTAAAATAATCTACATGTATTGCCTATCTCGTCCAAAAGCACATTTAAAATGTTAATCTTGATAATTTAGTATATAGATGGAACGCAATGATAAAAAAGAGAAATTGTTATACATGTCATAACCACATGAACGTTAACCTTGATACTGAGTTTTGCAAAACCTTGATTTAGTACTGAAGCAGCCATTGATATCGCGTCGATTGCATTTTCAGATTTGGTAAAACGTTTGAATCTTTGATTGTCAATACCAAAAACTCTAAGTTTGACCACATAACAATGATATTAATTACGAGATTTCGTGGGCACCAGCTTAGTGTGGGACCCACTTCAATAAAAACTGGAGTATTCTTGAAATTAAGTTCGTATTCTTCCTTCTCCTTCGCTTCGGCTCCGTCTAGCACAGCCTTCGTCCAAATCCCCCACCCCTAGTGGTGTTCGCTGTCCAAATAACCAAATCGATCACACAGATCGGCAAGCAGGTCCCAGCCTGTGCCCAGATCTGATGTTCATGGCTTTTATTTTGCATGTTTAAATCTATGTAGACTTGAAGGCTCGCTGGGCTGGACTGCCATCTATATAAAAACATCCTGCACACAGCATATGTAGTAATACTGGACTTGGTGTGGCACATGCTGACATGAGGTTATGCATTGTGAACACTGAGTATATCATAGGTACTATCATGTGAATGGCAGCTTTGAAAACTGCGATCGATACAAAGCATTTGTAATATTTTAAACCCTAACGGCACCCAGTAATTCTCAATATGACTGTTTTCTGCAGCATCACCGGGAGTGGATCCATGACGACTTGGTGGCTGCCGGGGCCTATTGCTGGGCTCGTCGATGGGAGGATTTCAAGTTGAGTGAGACAGCTAGACCAAAACATGATGACGATATGAAAGAATCAAAGAGACTAAGCAAATCTGCTGGACTCTTCGCTGCCGGTGCTCTGCTCATTATGACCATTTCATTCCAAGCGCCTCTCAACGTGGCAGACAAGCGGCTTCAGTCTGGCGATAGTGAAATAGAAATGATGGATAGAGCTCTCACATTTGCAAGGCTCGTTGCAGTCGACGCGATATCAATGGCTGCTTCAGTACTCTCCATATTTTTCTCAACAATTGCCGGGTTCCCTACAGCAAGCTTATCGCTTCGGTCCGTAGCTCTTTATCTCGGAGGATTCCTACTATGCGCTGCGTCCGCGGCAATCTTGTTGGTCTTCGCCCTTGGTCTGTCTCTGGTATATGAATATAGACCGTTCTGGGTTGCCGTCCTTGTCTACAGCATTTGCTTGATTTTCACGCACCTGTCCTTCTTCGCCATCAATCGCAGCACGGGATCTCCCCAGCAATCTGGGCTCGTGTGACGGCACGGTTCCGAAGGATTGGCATTTTGCATCACTGAGCCCGCCAACAACTTATATTGTATTTTTGTCATGTTATGCACTCCTATTTCTGTCACCTATCTGGCATTTGCTCCCGTATGTATCACATATGTTACACAAAATTATTAAAACTGTTGCATTGCTGTTGTCTATCATTTAAATTTGCCATTTATATTAATTTGCTTAAAATAATCATAGTCAAATGCTAATAGAATATGGATTCTCTACCCACTGTCCTTATGCTCGTGCGTTGCAACGGAAAAAATCAAGTACCATCAAATGGTTTGTATATTACTAACTTTATAAAAACCCCACGTTGAGGAAGTGTATGGATTGTTCTTGTTGGATAAAATAGTAAAGGATTGTCCATGTTGGATAATAAAGTAATCGAAAGAAATATTTCTAGCCATGATTCTATGTCAAGGAATTATTGTTGGGGATATTTCATCTGGAGAGTGAAGTATTCCAAACATGAGAGGAGAATAGTGATGGTAAACTGATGAACTCTTGGACAGGGTAACGGTACAATGAAAACAGAGTGCGTGGATATCCCAAAAATCCAACCCGTTACGTACTGTGCCCATGGGCGGGTATTTATAGTACTCCCTTCATCCCAAGATAGTTGTTCCTTTTGACTATTAAACATCACATTTGATCATTTGTCTTATTCAATTTTTTTAGCAAACATCAAAATAAATATGTCATAATTAAAGTATCTTTAATGATAAAACAACTATAACTAAAAATAAATTATATTTTGGGAAAAAGGGCCTTGTACCATGTAAATATCTTTTATATAATTAAAAAAAAAAGTAGGGGACTCCCCTGCTGTTCGGTTCAAAAAAAAATAAATTATATTTGTGTAAAAAAAATGAATAAGACAAGCAATCAAACATGATGTCTAAAAATCAAAATCGATAGCTATTTTGGGAAAAAGGGGGCAAGTCCAAGGGTCATTTTAGTCGGGACTAAAATGTCTTTGGCCAACTGGTACATACACGGAATATTCCGTACAAAACGTCAAAAGGGTAGAAAGGGCAACTAGCCTAAACATATTGCTTCGACTCGCAACCCTAAAAGGTGACGTCATCCTCCATCATCGACAATCACTCCGTCATTTCGGTCTCCGTCGTTTCCTTGCCCCGCCCCAAATGCTCTAGCCTTTCAGCCTTTCGAGAAACGCTGGGGAAAGGGCTTCACCTCAGAAAGTGAAGAGCCCCTAGCGATCACGGTGCCGGATACCTAGAACGCTGTAGCTCATGGCACAATACCAAAAAAGGCCTGTAGGGGCGGCCCAAAACAGCCTGTAGCGGCGGTTTAGACGGACCCGCTGTGCAAGTGTCGCTACAAGAGATTTGGTCTGTAGCGGCGGCTCTCAGAGCCGCCCCTACAAATCACTCTGTAAGGGCGGCTCACAAAGCCAACCGCCCCTACAGAAGGCCTCTGTAGGGGCGGCTCACAAAGTAAACCGCCGCTACAGAAGAATTTCAAATAAAAAAAAAAAGAGGCTGGAGCAGGCGCTCCAGTGGGTTCGAAACTTGCATCAGTCATGAATTTTCAGCAACCATCCACAGATGCATAATGGAGAAACTCTTTTGAGTTCAGTACAACATAGTTTCGAGCAAGAAAAGAATGCATTCAGTATAGCTTGATCCACTACTCTAGCTACTATAGAAAAAACATCATATAGCATGATCCTTTAATTTGTCAGCTTTGATATCTGTATGCCGTCTCTTCTGAAGTCCAACTCGTAGCGCTTTGTTATCTGTTATGTTGAAACAAAGAGGAATATTATAATGATATCAGCCTGCATCTTGACATGTGAAATTATCATTCGAGCAAGCAGGCAGGTACTTGCGAAATTCTCGTAAGCAGCCAACAAGAAATAGTAGCAGGCGGATTGGAGAACAAAAGAAAAGGCTACAGCACTTCAACAAACAAACCTGCAAGGGAAGCCAGGACGCCGCCGCTGGATCCCATCCCTAGCAGCTGACCACCAGCCGCCGCCACCACCGGCTGCAGATCCATCCATGGAGAACCCGCCGTGACGCCATGCCGCCGCAGGAGAAGATGGACCAGGCCACCTACTCCGCCCTCACCTTCCACGGTGAAGGGATCCGCCGCCGTTGCCGCGACCGGATCTGCCGCCGCCAGAGACCCGACAGGTCCCGTCACCACGCCCTGGAGACGCCTCTCGTCGCCTAACGCCGTCCCGGGTGATGGCTTCCGCGCCGCCCTCGCCGTCGTCGTCCCGAGGCTCGCCGGATCCGGGGCCGTGCCGCCTCGCCATCGTCGTCCCGAGGCTCGCCTGATCCGGGGCCGCGCAGCCTCGTCGTCGTCGTCCCAGGCTCGCCGGATCCGAGGCCGTGCCGCTCGCCGTAGTCGTCGCGAGGCTCGCTGGATCCGGGGCCGCGCCGCCTCGCAGTAGTCGTCCCGGGGCTCGCCGGATCCGGGGCCGCGCTGCCGCTGCTCGCCGGAGGAGGAGGAGGTGGTGGTGGCCAGGCGTGCAGAGGATGAGGAGGCGGCGGCTCGCTGTGAGAGGGAGAGGGAGGGAGAGGGAGAGGCGGCGGCGGTGGGGTGGGGGGAGGAGAGAAGGGCGGCGGGAGAGAGAGTGAGAGGGTTAGGGTTTGGTTTTATATGGGGTGGCGGCACAGTGGACTGGGCCGGTGGGAGGTGGAGCTGTGTGGGGCGGGTGATAAAATGGGCCGCCGCTACAAAATTGGGTCTATTTGTAGCGGCGGGCCACAATGTGAACCGCCGTTACAGAGGAGCTGTAGCGGCGGTTGTTATTTT